>JAODJW010005002.1:0-53966 GCA_026777045.1 Hyperopisus bebe | reverse complement strand
TTAAATGAGGGGAAACCCAAAAATGTGCAGGGCTTCGGCCCCCCAGGACTGGAGTCTGACTCCTGTGCTTTAGAGGATTGCCTTTCTAAAAAAAAAAAAAAAACTAAATAATTTTAACCTAATACTTATATTTTTAGAAATGTATCTCTATACTAACTAAGACTAAGTACATTGTTTTTGCTGCTAAACAAAGCCTGCCTTTTATCAAGGCCAGTTTTTGGCAAGACCTGCAGGTGAGCTTCCATAGTGTGGATGGTTTCCAAAGACTGTACACCTCATAGTACAATCCAGCAGGGTCCTTGCAGCATCGCATGCACTGGAGCTGTACACCTCAAATAACAAAAATAAATGAATGAACAAATGCAATAAAGAGTCGCCACAAGCCTCTGCAGATTGAGTTATGGTGGTGGTTGTATAAGACTCAAAGTCTGGGTCTTCTCAAATTTTACTGAACAAATGTTCCGGATTTCCATTTAATGTTTTGTGTTACTGGAATTGATCTTTGTTTCCTTGAATGTATAATTCTTTCAAATCTTTCGTGTGAACCAAAACAATAAGACAGTGTTTACTTAAATAGGCTTTTAGTCCTGTTAAGCTGTTGTAGCTGAAAATTAGTTTAATCACAATGATTTAAAATGACAGTGATTAAAATCTCTGGTCACAGCCAACATTTAAATATTACCATGCAATGTTAATGTGACTCATTAACAATCAAAAAATGCAACAAAGAGAAGATTAGTTGCTAATGAATGATCCAACGAGTCATTTTTGACCAGAATTGTACTACAAATTAATTATTTTCTTTATCTTTTGATTTTTTAATGTGTAGATTTTGGTACACCTTCATGGTTACTATGCTAATCTACTTGACATAATCACTGTCCATCAGACTCTTATGTGGTCCTAATTTTAAGCAAACCTTAATGTGTAACAATGTAAGTCATGCTCTGTTTTTTTCGGGTGTTGTTTGCAGTGGTGAAAGTATTCCGGTACTTTCTTCTTCTGTTCTAACATAGACAAAAGGGTTCCAATACAAGCAGAACACAAACAAATACAAGCAATAGTATCCATTTGAGGTTAAAGAAGGTCAAGAGTTTAGAAGGTTGCCCAATTCCACAAGGCTGGAAGGCCAAACATGTTTCACTGAAGCATAAAAAACTTTGGGTACTGTGTACATGAATTCAGTGATTTCTATTCACTGGGGTTTTAACTTTTCAAATCAATTTTTACATTACCTTTCAGGAAAAGTGAAAATTCTGAGTTTTAGCTTTGTAAAGCTGAAATACTTTTTTAAGTAACATATGACACCCAAACATAATTATTATTGGTTGTTTGCTTTCTTTATTTTGCTAATAACTTTTTCAAATGTGTATAAATCTGTATTACAGTACATTACAATAATATAGAGTATGTAAAATTAACATCAGACACATGCAGATATGGGTTGTACATTTGCAAGGCAATTACAAATATAGCCTGGAAAAAAAACATACATTTTTAAAAACCTTAAATATGATGCATGTAATTTAACGTAACAGATGCAAGATGTTTAGCAAGTAAATATTTGTTGTCAGTCTGTGTTCTACAGCTGTAGGCTGGCCGCGTGGACGTTCATTTAACACATAATGATCATCAGTGATGATGCAATCCTGAGATCTGCCAGTTTCCAGTTGCCAGTTGCCAGTTTGTTCCACCACTTGATGCTGGAGAAAACAGACAGAGATGCAGAAAGTAGTTAAAGAGCAAAGGATGAAGGGCTACATACTAGCAGAGCAGACACCAAAATCCTTCTTCTAAAACATACTCATCTACTATGAACCCACATCACACGTGACCACATGCACAAAATACTCTCAGTGGTCCCAATAAGATACATTCACAGTGCTGGGGAATCACCTCAACCTTCCAAGTAAGTCTACACACTTGGTTACATGACTTCCAGTTTATGTCTGCACTCCACTAGTCTTTCCCACACTCACCTTCAAACAAGGAGAATGAATATAATAACTAACATCCAAGTTTGCATTGTCTACCTTGTAAAGTAATTGTAATCGCAAATCTAGGATAACTTACAAACAAACTGCAATTGTATCTTAACATAAAACGAAACAAAGAACAATAATAAAACATTTAAATATTACATATAACAATATAAAATGTTTTTTGTGATCAAATTTTTATTAAAGAAAAATCACAGGAATGGAACAAAAACCAACCATCAAACCTTATAATAAGTTTTTTGACTTTTGTATTTGTTACATCAAATGGAAATTATACCAATGGAATTAAACAACCTGGAAGGGTGTTATGATTGTAAACTGCACCCCTTCCTTTCAGAAAACAAGTTTAGATTAAGCGTAAACTGAAACGGCTGGTTCCAGTCAGTTGTTCACGTTTGGCAGTAGAATGGGGGTCATTTTATTCACTGAATGTGATCACGCTTGAGAAATGACCCACCTGATCATACATTTCAACTTAATTTTGCAAGGTCTACAAACTGACATTATTTACTTTCCAGACAATTGAATTTTAGGTAGATGTGTAAATAAGATGAATTTACGGTAGTTTGTCACTTATAACAATGGAGTGATTGGGCGCTTCCAAAGATGTTAATCTCTGAGATGATGTATGAGGTGAGAACTTGTGGAATAGCAAACAACGTACAATAGTATTTTGCAACAAACATGTATGATTAACTGTGCATGTCATAAATCCTTTATGGTTTGTTATGAGATAAGGTTACCTATCCATCCATCTATTTTCCACAACTGCTTATCCAGTACAGGGTTGCAGTGAATCTGGATTGTATCCTTGTTACCCAAGGACACCCTGTAAGGGATCTCAGAGGCTTAGGCTTAGGGTACAAGGCAGGGTTGGGACACCAGTGATTTGATTTGATTCGATTCACTCCATTTAACACTATCTAGGCATAATATTTTTGTGTTTATGTATATTGTCCTGGCAAAGGAAAAGTGAGGAACAAAGCAACTTCAAATTTAAAGACATTTAGGAATGTTTGGATATTATTGGGGCAAAAGTGGAAGCAAACAGTCAAAGAGCATCTCACCATCTACAAAAAAGATTGTTTTCAGAAGCTGAGAAAGGTAGAGAACTTTCTTCTCATGGCTTCTCTGATGCGCTGCTGATCATCTTTTACCTAGCAGATGAAATTGAATAAAAGGATGTAAATCACTGCTGGTGGCCAGATATCGAAATGTCAAGCTGGGGAGGGGGGGTGATGTATCAAGGGTGCTGTGACGCACAAGGCTGGGGGGGCGGCTCTCCTCACCTCCAAACAATGTAACTGATTTATCTCACGTCCACTCAGTGACTCATCCTCCCCCAACTGGGAGGAGGTCCTGACCACCAGGCGCAGCTGTGTGTGGGAACCTCCGCCGTTAGGGAGCCCAGAGTCCTTCCATGCGTTCCTCTTCGAAACCAACAGGTCATCTCCCCATGCCGGCGCAAATAAGTAGAGCGCAGGAAAACAGCTGTGATTACATGCGACCCATGCAGAATGCATCTGCTCGCATCTTTACATTAATGTGTGCTGATTTAAAAATGGTGTTTGTAAGTATATTTACAGTCAGTGTTGCTCCTTCTGGCAGATAGCAGCACAAACATCATCCTCTATTTGCAATGTAAATTGTGTACTGCTATGATTTTGCCATAAATCTGGGATTTTACCTGCAATGTGGTTGGTTTTGGAGACCAAGATTTTGACTTTAGAACATTACCTTTGATGTCACTCCCTTCATATGCACTTTTAAAACAGCTCAGTAAAATACGCTGGAGGGTGTCTCCTGTTGTGCTTGTGACAAAGATAAATAATCGGTAGCCCCTAAAGCAAAATATCACAGTTTAAATTGGGTAAATGAGGAATTGTTTTCTCCTGGCATTGACATTACAAGGCCTCCAGATAACATTTAATTTTGACTCATTCATATTTGCATAATTATTCTTTTAGCACCTTTGATAATAATACAGACATTTTTATTGTCCTGTGAACTATATTACCTCTCACTAGAGGAATTTATGTTTTAATAGGAGGAAATAAATACATGAGGTATTTGCAATTCAAAATATATCTAATACATACATCAAATGATGCAAGTCATCTATGGTATTTAAAAGCTAAAGTACACGTCTGAATTTGTTGTTTAACTATTAGAATGGAACAGACATTTCTCTACATTGCCAACTCAAAATAGCACAGAAGATTCAATTTCCCTTTTGCTTTCCACCTTATTTGTATTTGTCAGGGCCCTGGGAAAATTAAAAAGATCTCAATAAATCCTGAAGGGATATGAATTTCAAACAGCAATTAAGAAAACACCCTGGGCAATTTAAGTGCATTCATCACAAGAGTATTAAAAACTGAGATCTTCAAGTTTAGGCTTAATTCCACCTGATGATTTTTCAAAGAACAGTCGTGCCTCAGTCAAGCAGAAAGAAGAATCCTGGTGTATTCTTGCACTGTTCAGTATTATGGACGTCCTTCAAGGAAGACTAAGGAGACTATGGTTGGCCACAAGGAAGCAAAGTGACTGCAGGACTCATAACGGGCAAGAAGCTTATGCAGAATGGACCTCACTTGCAAGGAATATCACCGCTCTGTATGCACAGGGAAACTGGAATTTTAAATAGACTCCATGGCTGTCAAAGGTAGTGTCATTTCATGTCAATCATATTATATATATAAAAAAACTTATACTCTGTGGTTTTATAATTACGAATTTAGCAGATGTTGTTTTTTCCAAAAAAAAAAAAAAACATATAAATGAGAAATAAAGTCAGACGTCATTCCAAAAACATTTGGGGTTAAGAGACATATTCAAAGGCCCAACAGTGTAATCACTGCCAGCCACTGGATTTCAACCAGTGATTGTACAATTATAGATATATAATCCAAAGTTATGGTACATGCAGAATCTCCTACAGCTAACTGACCTAAAACATTGATTTAATGCTCATCTTTTAGTTGCATCCATTATTTCGGTTAGTTTTACAGGGTGGAAATGTCCTGGAATGACTAACTAATGTGGAAACAGGTGTTCTCCAACATAACTGCCATTATATCAAAAGTATTTCCTCTTCCTTCTGCGATCGTTCTATTAACTCATGACTCATCCCAACATTTATTGCCATATTAGAGGTGCTTGTCTGCCTGTTTGTTTTTAATGTATCTACAGTATTCTTCTATTCTTCTTCCGTTCTCTTTCTCATCCTGCTGCTGGCAATGCCTCATCGAAGAAGACGATGTCGTCTTACAAGGTTTGGTGAATAAATGAACGCTGATTTTAAAAGTTCACCAGGTGGAGGCATTTTGGAAACATATCTATGTCTGAATATGAGTAGTTGTGAACTAAAACGTGCCTCGATCATAACAATTGTATTGCCATTAATTTCTACAATAAACCTGCTAGGTGTCTACCATGACAAATCAATAGAGGAATATAGAAATATACAGCTCTGGAAAAATTAAGAAACCACTCTTTATAAAAAAAAAAAAATCTGCATTTTTAAATCCTAGTTTCATGGTTCTGCTACACTGAGCAGCAGGTTGCTTCCAGGTTCAAAATTTCTAACAGAGCAGTACACAAGAACAAGGTGAAACAGGAGACACTAGGAATGACCAGAAACCAGCCAGGTAAAGGGTGGAAGCAACTTCCTTTTGCGAGAGATGACCATTAACTTATCTGACAGTTTCTCATGAATCGTGGGATGATATGAAGTGACCTTCGAAATGAATGAGAAAGTGCAGGTGTGAAGTGCACTGCTAGGACAGTTCATATCAGGCTCCTAGAAGCAAGACTGAAGTCCCATAAAGCAAGAAGCCCTTCATTGATGAGAAGCAAGGAAGAGCCAGGCTGGAGTTGACAGAAAAATGTGTATTTTACACAGGCACATAAACCTAAATTGAGAAATAAATGCAACTAAAAATTTAGCTATGGTCTCTTAATTTATCCTAGAGCTCTATATTATATAACATAATAATAATATTATATATCTTATCATGTGAAGGGACTCCAAAAGGAGTGACTGGATATTTACCACAGACAACCTGAACCAAAACAGACTTGAGAAAACCCTGGGCATCTGAAGTATTCCAGGATAATTTTGATTAACTAACACAATAGAATAATAATATAATTACATGTAATCTGGCATTTAACCAAGAGTCTGAAATTTGTTTCATTCAAGTCAACATGCATGCAAATCATGATTTTTTTTCAGTATTTGACTATGAATGATCAAGTAACTTATAATTCCTCTTAGAAAAGGGGTCCCTCCATGTCTGATGAAGAAATAAATTTGGTAACAAATTTGTTTCTTTGACTCAAAACTTGTGCACTTCCTGGTTCAGAATGGCCTGTAGCTTTGCCGTATCACCCATACTGCCATGAGCGGGAGATAGGGGACATAGCCCAGTCACATAATCCAACAACATTGTCCACCATGTACAAAGACTCTCGTTTAAAGATCATATTCACAAAATCAAACATATTATTTGAGAATAAATAGATAAATAAAAAAACTTCTAATTTGAACAGAAATAGCTTGAATTATCCTTTTGGATTTTGTCTGTGGAAAGTGACTTTCTTTTACAAATATGCATTTTTAATCTTTTCATAACTTTTACCCTGCTGATTTGGGCCCCTTGGAAACAATTCTGTTTTGTAATAAGTAAATCATTGAGATGCTTTTCCTGCCAGCCGTCTGGAAGATTCAACTCAGGCATTGAAATAATGTCAAAACAATGCAAGTCATGTGAGGAAAAAGGCATTTCACAGAGATATGCATATTTTCAAAAGAATATAAAAGACTGGAAAATTACAGAGCAGTTTCCATAACATTCACAAGCATCTTGGTCCCCAAGTTGATTTTCAGTATCTCCAGGGCACACTATCTAATGCTGTCGCTTTCATGTCTCACCCCCTGCTGAAAACGGCTGAAGAGATACACAGCTCACTCATTGAAACATGAAAATCAGCACGTCCTCACATCTTTCCATGATTAGGGGCCTGGGTCAACACCTGAACCTGAACATAATTTGTCTGGTTACAAGGAGTGGGGATAGGACAACCTTGCATATTATTTTGGAACAGAGTGATTCGTAGCCTCAGGAACAGGTCTGTCCCAACTATGTGATAAGAGTCTACCTTAGATAGATAGATAGATAGATAGATAGATAGATTCAATCAACCAATTTGTCAATAACAACAACAGCATCAATAATAATAATAAGTATTATTATTATTATAATTAATAATAATTGAGCAATCTAGCAATCAATCAGTTCGTTCATTCATTCTCTCATTCGTATACAAGGACGCAGGGGTCTGAAGGCTCTTCCAGAAACAACGGATGCAAGGCAGGTAATAACCACATTATAGTTATTATTATTTTTTTTTTACCCAAAGATGCTTTATATTGTCAAAACAAGAACAAAAACACAAAGCAGCATATGCACGTAATAAGAAGGAAGCTTCCCGTCAAAATTTGCTATGAAGGTTCCTGTATGACAACGGCACAGCCGTGCTCCTCCCTGCCATTTATCCAAGGCCTTGTGACACTCGGTGTGACCTTCCCTTTTGGCCAGTGCTACCACACAGCTACAGTCCAGTCCCACGAGGTAGGTGCCTAAAATGGATTTTCAAATGAATGAGGCCACCGTGTTGATGTACCCGTTGCTGAAATTTCTACCCAAAGTGGGCCTTCCTGAAGATGACTTCTTGTCCATGCACAATTCCAGTTCATTTATTTGGTAAATGCTTTTCTCCAAAGTGATGTACAACTGAAAGCAGGATCAGACAGCTTGTAGTAACTCAGTTCATTTCCAGGTTTGTTGTTCAGTGGAACATGGGACACCATGCACTAAAACTAATTTAGAATCATCTTAAATTGTTTCACCTAGTATACAAATATGTATCAGGGTTATTAAACAGTTTACTGCTTCATTCTGATGCATATTATGAAATGTTCACTGGATTAAAACCATTCACTGAATTTATTATTAACTTAATCCAGAAGCAATGCTTTTTACCTGCTACTGCTTGTATTGGAAAAACTCTTTTGTATGTTTGATGTGGTGATTATTTGAGCCAAAGCAAAAAATACATAGTCATGTGGAAGCTAACAAAACATGCCAGCTTTAGTATAAATAATAGCACAATAATAAAATAAATAATATCATAGCCCACATAAACAGATGTGCAATTATCCTGCCAAGTGGCAAATCACAGGGACCGCAAAAGCCACTCCTTCAGAAGAACCATTATTTGAGTTATGAGGAGACAACCATGTTATCAAGAAATATGTGTAGGTATTACAAGAGTGATTCGATTCCCCACACAAATACTAGAAGACAAATTAGTTGAAAAGCACATGTTAATCTTGTTGAACTCATAGATTAACATCCAGGGCATCTTGGTTGTTCAATGAATCAATTGACTCAGATTCTTCTCAGTTGATTTCAGCATTGGTAGGGACCAAATCAGCCTCAAAGCCCAGGCCCTTCTAAACACATATGGCCCACAATTGGTAGGCACATGTTCCTACCATCCAAAACCAAACCTACACCCTTATTTTAGATTTTATATATTGCTATCTGTACATGTAAAACAAACATTAATCTTACAAAGGCTGACTCTATAATGGAGACTAGAGGTGGATATTGTGTTTTTTTTTAATTTACCCTTTTGCATTTATAGCAGATGCACTAAGCAGCTTACAACAATAGACCCTATTCCAGACTTAGGTTGAAGCCTTCATTGTGTGAGGTTGGTGGACTCATTCATTTAAACCCTTAGAATGCTAATCTTCTTTGAATGTATTATTCTTGGAATTAATTTAAAGTGTACACAAGTTTGCACTTGACTTCAGTCCAGCTAGAAAAGAGTTTTGCCAGTACACACCCTTTATCTACTTGATGATTAATAGTAGATTCTTTTCAAAAATGAGTATACTGTACTTCCCCAACCACCCTAAATATCTTGCTACTATATCACTCATCATTGTTTTGGAAATCATTTCTATTGCCAACCCTATAATAGCTAGTTATGTCTCTTATACATTTCAGTGAAGATATATAATCTTCTAATGACTAAATTCCCATTTACAATCCATCCATCTTCATCTGCTCATCCTGATCAGAGACACAGGTCTCCTAACCCACTAAGTTTAATTTACCCTAAGCAGTTTTAATCTTTGGGACATCAGCATCTGCTGACATTCCAGGTTACCTGGTCTTATGGTACTTTTTAAGCTAAAGGAGTATCCATCTTCTGTGTGAAAGGTTATCATATAATAGCAAGATCAGATTTAATGTCGGGCTTTATGGGTCCTCCAAATGGACTAATTAAACCACTATTAAAAGTTAGATCTTTTTAATGAGGTTTTGCATAAATTTTTAAAAAGAAAATTCCCTCAGCGGTCTTCAGGAGAACCTATTATTTGAGTAACAGTTATGTTTGATTGACCAGAGAATCCTTGAACATATCTACATTCATACTTAGCTGTCAATCCTGGTGTTTCAGGATTAAGAAGGTTCAGAGGGTTTGAGACTCATCCATATACTAGTCTGGGTTAAGAAGAAACTCACGATATGGTTCTAAAACCCTGAATGTTGGTAATATAACGCAAAATAAAAATACATAATAGTGACTGAAAAACTAATATCGAACTATATATAAAATATGTATATTAATATATAAATGAATACACAACAAACAAACAGAATATACAACAATTTAAGTCTTGACTTCTCAGGAATCCCTGGGACGTTTCCAGCTTCCTGGAAGCATATTCGCGCCACTCTGCTTTCAATCGGACGGCGTAGCATCGAATTTTCCGTATTTTGAGTGAGGTTAAAAAAAAAAAAAAAAAAAAAAAGCTCTCTTGAGGTCGCTGCCTCTGGACTGTAATGCATCCTGTAATCAAAGAACGGAAATGAGAAGGAAGCAGACAGTGACTGGAAAGCATCGGTCGTTTTAATGCTTATGGAATTCTGAGAATCAAAGTTAAATTCCAGTAATAAACAAGCAAACGGTTTAGAATCTGATGATCTGATCATAGTAATTAAAAACTATTAATATTAGTATTTCAGTTTTTGCTAAAATTAAATACGATTGTTGATAGAGACTAAATCAGTTGCCTTACATTTTGCTTTTAAAAGTAGCACTCGAGTTGTCACCTGCCAAAAATATTGTGGAAAAGTGTGCACAGGACTTTGGCACCAGCCCCATAATCCGAGTCACCTTTGAAAAGACTGCATTTTCAAAAAATATTGTGTGAATGATATCTCCGCAGTGACCCTGACATGCCTAAACACACTTCTCTGAAGCTATATCAGAAGGCTTTGAGAAAGCAGGCCCACTAGGATACAAGTGTGCCTGACAGAGATTATCCTCAGGTGAGTCAGTGAGTGACACCACCAATTATTCCTGTATCTGCTGGCTGGGCCATCTAGACAGTCTTTAAGACTAATCTCAACCGGATTAAGAAGGTCGATCCTAGTCTTAAACAGCTACTACAGGTGTAACATGTCTCATGCTGAAAAAAGGTATGTGTATATCATTGACAAAGACCCATCTTTCAGTAATACAATGGAAGCCACTATTATTACACAGTAATGCCACCGTGTGGCCATGACCAGTTTTATTTAGTGATCGTCAATTTTATATATGATATTGCGTATGGGATATTTACAGACTTATGTACAATATCACTACGTCCACTTTAGTAGCAAATATCAATTCAAATTCAAAATAATGCCTGACACCAAAATTAACCGGGTACAAAGGCCTTACCTAAAAATATGTAAATACCCGTGACAGTTCTGTACACCAAATAATTTTCATGAGATATTTCCATAAAATAACAAAGACCATATTCACAAAAAACATTTTCCATCAAAAATATAATAGAATGTCATCCATATACCCATTCAGCATTTGGTCCTTATATAAAACAATAACATATAACCAAACGCTTAATACAAACACCTTCAGTTACAACTTAATACAATGATAGTATTTTCTTTTTAATTCAAAGTATGATTTACAGTTATCTTAAAAAAAAAATAGTGATTTGCCAACCTTTCTCCTTTTTGATATATGCCTTAACATTTGCCTTATTGGCATAACAGTATTATTGCAACATACTTATTTCATTCTTGTCATTCTTTTTTCTTTCTGCTTTCTCTAGCTGCTTTCCTTTTGATCTGCAGAGTTTTAAGTTCCGTCATTGTGGCAAAAGTCTTGTAAACCCACACTCCCTTTAAAACAAAAATAGTGGAAAATTCCTGGTGTAAGTATCTATCATTTTGGTTAGTCAAAATTAATACACCACAGGCTAATCAACTGAAAAACACCTTTATTCAGCTATTTAATAATAAAACATTTTATTATGGAATTCTTATAAGAATAAGCATTAAATATTTAATAGACTTACCACAATCACCATTGTGTTTATTAGAAGAGGAGCAGAGAAAATTAATGATATGAACATCCCATTGGAGTCAAAATATTGGTACTTTGAGAATGACCTTGTAAAACAAAATACAAGATAAAAATGAGGTTTTCCTGTAATGAATCAGCACACTACAACAGCTTTCACTTAGACATTTCTCTATGTCTTTCTTTTTTAACATGACTGACTCACCGTATGACATAAACATAGACAGAAATGAACTAGAATTAATTGGTGAAACTAGAAACTAGAAGTTATTGGTAAACTTTGGTTAGTGCTGTACAGTACCAATACGTACCTCCAATGCATAGCAGCGAACTCATTTAAATATTCTGCACTGTACACCAATCCAACTAAAAAGAAATAAATAGATATGTTCAAGTAATATATTAGCTTGACATATTGATATATTAGCATTATGAGCTTGGAGGGAACAAAAACATCAGACTGACTGTGGGTTCCCGAGGACACAATTCGGAACGACGGTTCTACCCGCTTATTCTACTCAAGGTCACAGTGGGGTAGCACAGTACACCAGGGACACAATGCCAGCACATCACCCACACGGTCATACACTATGGGAAATTTAAAGACACAAATCAGCCAAGGTGCATGGGGGCGGGGGGGGGGGAAGAGTACCCAGAGGAAACCCGCACACACACAAAGCGGAGGTGTAAGGAAACAGCGCCACCCAGAGGTACCAGCGAATCCCTATATTTAGAACAGAAATGCCCAAATAACAGAATAAAATTACATTAAAGATAACAACCCAGATGACTTATTCATAATTAATAATAACTGCAATAATAACAATGGCTGATTAAAATCACCTTTATAACTCATCCCATAACTGGAAAAAGGCTTCACTGTTTTCAGCTAAAAAGCGAAGATACAATAATTTCTACTATGGCTACTTACCCAATACTAAGAAATGACAGACCTGCAATCGATAAAACCTGAATGTTAGGAGTGTGGTGGCAAAACACAGAACGTGAAAGAACTGCAGTCCGATCAACCAGGACTCCGACCAGTCTACCTGGAAAGAAAGGAAAACTTTTCATTACCCATTAAATCTTATCTAATTAAAATATCAAGAATAAATGATCCAAAATATACTAGTATACATTTAACGCGCAAGGATTCATACAATAGTGTAACGACACAAGTACAGTTTTGCTGGCTGGAGTGAGACAAGTCTGCACATTTACATATATGTAACAGTTGAATCATTACCTTATAAATAGTCCGTAAAATGTAAAGTACTCTAACACAATATATATATTAGCTGCTAGCTCATGCGTACTTACAGAAAGCAGGAATGTCCATAGCGAAGTAATTCTCATATTACTAACGCCATCGATTGGGATAGAGCTGATATTTTGTTTAGCCATCTCAGAAATACATACAATCGAATGCTGAACAGAGTTTAAAGGTTATTATTCAGAAGACCATTAACATATATAACTAAATGGCCACAAACGAAGACACCTCCAAAACAACCATCAAACAGAGACACGCAACCCTAGTCGCATGAGAAATGCGTCACGTAGAATACGTCATACATAGCGCATTGTAAAAGGGGCAGCCGAAAGTGACGGTGGAATGTTTATCCCACGTTTGTTGGTTAAAATGGTCTCTTTCCCTATTCCCATTTTTGCTCGCCTAATCTGCTCGCCTTTTTGGGTAATCAAAAGTATGTCGCATGAAAATTACAAAACTTATAAATATTACATTTCTAATATTTGTTTAAAAGTCTTTCTAGTTTCCAATAAGTAACCAATAACAAGTGCAAGACAGAAGAAGGCCTGTACAAAATACTGTAGAACCTAAGCTCTGACAAGATATTTTAAAAATAGCCCCAAGAGAGTCCAGTACGAACTGTCTTCGTGGAAAATAAAAGAGTATCCAATAGTGTCAAGTTAAACCATTTCAATATACCAGTCATCAAGGATAGAGAACTGGGGAGAGACAGTGTTAGGATGAGGCTGAAGTATATAAACGCGAAAAGGCTCAGGGTGTTGAAGGAACGACAAGTAGACATTAATGAAGTTCTTTTGTATCATCGGTAGCTGTCGACAGCTAACAACGGTAGTCTTTTGGGGGAAATAATCACAAAATCGCCTCAACCTTTGCGAGTTAATTAACATAACGTTATGTTTTTCTTTGAGAAAAACTACAGTCACGCTGCCCTACGGTATTCTGACATTGCATTACCATCAACGACCGAAGAGGGTGCTGAACAACCTCAACACCTCTACTCCCAGCACTAATATTTCAAGTGTTCCTGGAAGAGACGGGGCTTTATAGTTTTATTAAAGGTTGTAAGAGAACCACAAACGGCACTGTAATATCACACTTTGTTGTACTTTATAACACGTTTATTGTACAATATTCTGTTTATCGGGATATTCTTTTAGTGAATTTGTTTGCACCAAATTTGCTTGTTTGCACTATTGGTGTGCTGCCTTTGTCTGTTTGGCACTATATGTATGTTTGGCTGTGCACTACGTTCTGACTTTATGCACCAGAATTTCCCCTCGGGATAATCTTAATGTTACTCTTATCTTAACTTTATAATAAATGTAATAATCTCAGCTTTGCAATATAACATGGATGAGCATGCCTTGCTTCAGCTATATGATGTAGGGTAGGCCACAGTGTTCATGGCCTTGATTGGCCTGCATTCTACTTATTTACAATTAATTGAAAATATATTTTAATATATTTCTCTAGCCTTTGTTTGAGGCTTGTGATTGGGTGGGATAGATCCACCTTTGCATCATAGAAGTGCTTTATTGTCACATTTAAGAAAACATAGAAAAATAGCACATAAACTGGAGCAGAGTGGAAGTTCAGTTGTGAGAGTTCAACAAAATATGCATGTAATCTGAGTTACAGAAAGAAAGATGAGACACTGCTTATCAGACACAGCTGTGATGTTTGGAAAAATGACTGCCAGTCAAGATCGCCCCGATTACACTCAAAACGGGTGCCAGAATTGGGATTTACCATCATTTTCAAAACACTTAAACATATTAAACAAAATAAATGTATGACAGTGAGTATATTTACTAAGTACTTAGAAATTCTATATCATTAGCCTAATATGTTTCCCACTAAAGTATGGCGTCACATCAGGGTTGCCAACTTTGGTGAGATTTTCAGTTCAAAACAAGTCTGCACACACATCACCTGCATTTACATGTATGTGTAAAGTTTTTTTGTTACATTGTAAATAGTCTGTAGGGTTTACACACCACCCCAAGCCCTTTACTATAGCTTATTTTAGGTTTATATTGGAATAATATATATTTGCTGTAAGATTTCTTGCCCGAGCATGACACTCTAATAGCGTGTCATGCCAGATGTGTGAGACTTGGCAACCCTGGCGTTACACCTATGTCAAAACTAGAGAGTGATAATACACAAAGTGAAAAATATAAATCTACAAGTCTTAAACTTTCATGTGTATAAATATCCCACTCGTGAGTGCAAATATGAAACTCACAAACTCAAACTCAGACAGTTATTCATCATCAGAAATGGCCATAGATCCGGCCCCAAAGTGTCAAAACCACCCCAAATTTGACTCAAAAGATTTCATTCAAGCACAGACAGCAGGTGATGGTAATCCACTTAGCATGCAAGAATATCTGTCAAATCAAGAAGCAACATTTGTGAAGCAAATAAAGACAGTTTGAGCGTGATATTGTGCTTGTAAGTTTCATACTTGCACAAAATGTTATTGTTGCTTTGTGTTTTATCAAGTTTTGTCAGGGATGTGACGCCAAACTAAAGCTGCATGTCATACCATCAAGACTGGTCTGGATGTACAAAGTTTCAGTTTACTTTTAATAAAACATTCATACTAATGATTCTCTTCTTTAATCACAGTATCCTAGCAACATGTACATCATACATCATATACTAAAAATCAAGAACATGCTGTGTATTTTTCCACAGAATGTTCATTTCATTAATGGCAGTGTGTATAATATCAATGACTAAAATGGAATTTGTGTGCATTTGTACACCTAAGTTAAGAAACACCGTACTAAAAGAATTACTGGACAGTTCACTAAAAAACATCTTTTTGTACAATCAGCAACTGAGAGTCAGTCACACATTGCATTACAAAACCATTTTAAACAATTTCTTAATTTTGTGATTGGGGTGAACAGTGAAACAAGGCAACCAAGAAGATTTAAAAATCTTGGCTACATTGTAGTGGGTCAAATCTGTGAAACTTCAATACAATCATTGTTTTTACATCAGGGACAGAAGTGCAATCGCAAGACAATGAGACCTAGGTCCTCTGACTGACTGAATATTAGATCTATATCACTCCGAAATGCTAACCCTAGAAAACAATTTGAAACTTCCTTAAAGGCTTCATACGCGAACATGACTGAGTTTTCATCAGAGGTTTCCAAACTATCAAGCATGAAACATAGGTCGCTTGTGAACATTATTTAAGTTTTCCAGCTCAGACAATTATTCATCAGCAGGAATGGCCATAGATTCAGCCCCAAAGTGTCAAAACAGTGAAAAGTACTCAAAAAATTAGGCAGTGAAAACTACTGAATCTGTCAGATAAATCAGATGCTTTTAAAAAATGCAAATCCATTTTATATGCTTATCTTGGAGAGAGTGACGGAAAAAGGGTAAGTGTGATATTTAAAAAATGATTCAAGGAGCTTAATGCAATGACCCTATGAAGGATGGGTAAGGGAGCGTCCTGTATTTTTTAACAGTATGATTTCCAAACAATAATACAGAGCAAACCTAAAAGTATTCAGTTATAGGCACCAAAATCTAAGACCATCATCACAGCAATGTGCCAATGACCCCAAAATGCAATACATCAAATTCATTGCTAACTGGTTCTCCGAGGGTTATCAGCTGTAGGGTCCTGTTCCAGTAGTGCCTAGGATCGTGGGTGCTCAATCCCATCAGGCTTTGCACTTTGTTCCCTGGAAGCCAGACGCTAAGTTGACTGCAGCTGAGATGGGTGTAGAGTAGCCTGCTGTTAAGGTCTGCAGCCCAGACACCAGACATTTCCAGCTGAATCGCAGAGCCTTGCCCAGGTTCTGGCAGACAGAAGCAAACAATCATATAAAGTTGAATGCAAGGGAAATTACACATTTTACCCAAGGTTGATGGTGCTCATATTAAAGGAATTTCAGGATTTAATGAAACAAATGAATGATAGTCAAATAGAAGCTAAGGTATAAAATGAAGTATAATCCATTCAGCCCTGATACCATGTAGGACCATGTCAGCCGGGTATAGTCAACCAGGACCATGTCAGCCGGGTATAGTTTGGGTATGGTTTGCATACTTTATAATGGAAAAATCGCCAGTTTGCGGTATGGGTTGCGTACAGATCAGTTCTTGGTGGCAGTGGAAAAGTGCCATTAGAGCTGACGTTTCACTTATCTCAGCATCTTCGGTGTGTGGGAGGAGACACATGGAATGGAGAAAAGAGAAACTGAATATATATACAGAGCAATGGGTGGGATTAAACTCAAAACCCAGGAGGTGAGGGGAACCGTGCTACATCCTGTGGAACAGCTCAGCTAGTATGTCGTTGTTCGTCACTCATGTAACTAATTACTGAAAATAATGACCTGTACCGTATGCTTAAGGCCTGAAGCACAGGAGCTCAGCTAACGTTGGGGGTCCCATTTTCAGTTATTGACTTGCACATGCAGGGTCTAAAGAATTTTAACCCAATATTGTACTGCAAGATATCAACTACAGAAACTAATGCCGATTTGGGGACATTGTATAAATACATGACAGAAAAAAATTGACAGAAAATGTGATTTTTCTTGCTGAAAGAGCAGCCTACATACCATGCGCATATCACTGCGCGCATGCCAACTTGCGTGCTCACGAACAGTGAAATGCTTTTAGTAACGCCCCAGTGTACACGTCTATACACACTGTACATCGTGTATGACCAAAGGTTAGGCTTTATAAATTTACCCTATACTGTGCCCAGCAGGGCGCCATTCTCATCCTGATACAATTTAGATAAAATTTGCAGGACAAAAACAAAAATAATCAAAAAATATTTTATTACAGTATAAGCGGACTTCTAATATATACAAATATACGTCAAACAGATATAATTTTGAAATGTTTGACTCTACTTATAGTGAGTTTGATTACGCAGCTTTAACATTTTCTCATGTGTGGTTCTTCTAATGATTTATTTACTTATGAACATTCCATGCTACGTTAATTATTACCCTTGACTCGGGGATCTTAGAGTTTTTTTTTATCCTGTTATTTCATTATAATACACTGAATGTCTCATAATGTACTGTAATAACTACTTAAATTGCACCCTAATGTGTTCAACAAAACAAACATAATGTCGTTCGCAGTACACATTAAATATTTGTAAATAATCGGACACATTTAAATGCATGTAGACTCGAAACGACGTCCTTCGATCACTTAACATAATATTCCATTAATAGTCTCTCCATGCCCATATACTGTACAGAGTTTTGACTGCCAATTTAATTTAGTCCAACCTAACAAACCAACCTTTCTATATTTCTTATTCCTTTCTTTCCTCTTATTTTTCTTTTCTTCTTTCCTTCTTTCAGCTTCTTCGTCTTCTATCAATGGCTTATATTTCTCCGGAAGGAAAGAAAAATGAACAGGCTTAGAGCATTTTTTGCCAATTTTCTCGGTTCGTTGCCTCGCATTTTGATTTATGGGAATTTCGCTGTTCCCCGTACCAGCCGCAAGCTCACGCTTCTGTCCTTCGATTTCCTGTGGATTGAAACCTACTTTTTCGGTATCCATGGCTACTCCACATGTGTCTTCCAAGCTTTATTCTGAATTATTAGTGTTTTTGATCCGCTTTTTCCTTAACATTATATCGTAAAATTCTTGTTACATTACTGAACTTTTTACGTACCCCACTTACATCAGACCTTTATTGCGCGCGCGAGCGCGCACACACACACACACACACACACACACACACACAGACGACACAGTTTATCCACAGTCTGGACAAACTGTAAAAGACAATAAATGTTACAAGTACTGTATTGCACTCGATGCTGTTAAAGGCCAAAGTTTGAAGTCAATCTGTACCGAAGGCTCCCTCTGCGCTTCTTTGTTTTAATAATGAATCAGACACTGAGTACAGGACTAAAATGTGAGTAATTGTTTAAAATTTCCCAAATGGAATACTGAATTATTTTCACAAAATACAGATAAATACAGACATTGTTCACCCTATTAAATCCGTTTTCAAAGAACAATAAATAAGTGAATAAATGGCTTCATATTTCCTGGCCATGACTACAGGAATGGCCTGCAACTACTCCATCCATCCATCCATCCAAACTGCTTACTGAATGCAGCTTTCACTTCAGGGGTGTTGCTAGACATACAACTCTACTGGGACACAGGCCCTCCACCCCCCAATACCCATATAATTTGGACATGAGACTTTACCCGGGGTACAGCACATGAATACTGAGGCCTATGTTCCACTTGTTTCATGCCATAGCTGAAACACGTGTGGCTTGTGGATGTGATTGAATCCCATTCAGACTCTCCCTGCCTAGGCTCCAAGTCCAACATGCTATACAAAGGCTAAACATACAGGCTACAGATAACGGCTACAGCCCGTCTATTGAGTAATGCCTATTGGTGGATTTAATACGGTCAACCAATCATCTTCTGTGTTATTATGTTTCTGAATTAAATAGGCCTGAACATAGAAAAAAAATATCAGAGTTAGCAAGATAGGAGGTCATCGCAGCATTAAGTCAAACAAATAACCTGAATCATCTCTTTATGTGTATCTTCTATGAATACAGTTGCTGTTATCCGCACTAGATATTTGTCTCCACTACCGGTTGCCATTATTGCCTTTATCCCGCAGTTTTGCAACTGCTCCACAAACAGAAAAAAGTGCACCATGTGACCTGTACACTTAGCAGCCTTCAAATCTTTCAAATCTGGCATGCAAAGTGATAGGCTGCTTAGGCAATAGTAAATGACTGAATGATAACCTTTGGAGTTTAGAAAAAAAAACTTGACTTGGTTTTACTAGACGGCCTTTGCACACAACATAATAAATGTCTGTCCTGTGAGCAACATGGGATTAATATCCCACACATTTAGACACAACACAGCATTCAAAAGGTGTTAAAATATCTTTATCAATACAAAGAAAGATAATTTCACTGTACAAAAGCTTTTCAGTCAAAACAAAAAAGAAAATCCAGGTAAAAAGAAATAGAAATTTCTTGCCAACTATGCGTACAAACACAAGCAATTATATTACCTTAAATTTTTACAAAACAGAAATTTCTCAATTTCCCATTATTTCTGATTATGCATATTACTTTGTGGTATAATTAAAGCAGTGGTATTCGATCTTTTGACAGGGATGTCCTGGGGCTCATTGTTACGCGGCGAATGGGCACGGAGCGGGGACAGAGGAGCGGGAGCCCAGGGAGTCGGGGAAACGAGGGATTTATTGCGGAAACAGCAAAGCACACAGGGAAGAACATGTAGCAATGTCAATGACAGGACTAGGGGAAGACGAACAAGGAAGCACTTAAATACACCAGACTACATTTAACAAGACTAGACATAGCTGGTTATACGGGGATTCCACACGAGGTAGCGAGGGGGGGGCTTGGCACACGGGAGGCTTGGACGAGCAAGGCATGACACTCATTTATTTATCATTTTAATTAAATTATTTAGCAATTCATTTTAAACACAACCTGGCTGTTTTTCCAGTTAAGGAACATGCAAAACAAATAGTAATTGGTAACTACAAAAGTGTAAAAAATAACACAGAAAGACCACTCAAATAGGCCCTTACCATCCTTTGGCTATATCAAAGTTTCTTTCTGCCCCCAGGTCACTTGCAAAGTTCAGCGAGACACCATCTGACAAAATATATTGCTTTGGGCAATATAATCCCTGTATTGAACAGGGAGTTTTGGAAACTGCAAGCATGGTTCCAGAGGGAAAGACAGCGCTTGGATCATCAGAATCATCACAGTGCAGGATAGTGGTTGTGCTCCTCAGATTGCTGTGTCTACATAACAACTGTGTACAGGAAGGTGCACACTAAAGGCATATGCTTATTTCTCCCTGCTACATGTCAGGAGCAAAAAACAAAATAGAGAAGAAAAAAAGAATTAAATCCAGAAAGTATTTAATCTCCAATACTGTATTTGTAGCTGTACGTAATTTTTGACGTCAATTTCATTCACAATTTCACCCAACAATCCAAGGACACAATGGAAACTTGGTGTACAAGTGCTCATTCGAAAAAGTCAGTAAGACTTGTGCTGAATAAAATCGAAGGTAAATAAAAGAAATATGTAACATTCAAGTAAACACCTTGAGGCTGGGGAGTTTTGGTATTACGCTACAGTGAAAATAATACTTAGTTAAGAAATGCAATTGAAGTACAGTATTTTCAACTTTCTGAACAGAGTAAAACACCTGTATCACAAAGCAGGATTTCTCGCTTCCCGGATAACTTGTCGTATTTAAGGTGGTCAAGGCTAAAAGTAAGTGAAGTCCATCTAAATCGTGGATACCTTAAATCTGGCTTTGTGATACAGACCCCAGGAAACATATAAACATTTATACACTGTTAACTTCAACAATGTAACATTGACTGGAAAGAAATGAATTGGCTTTGGAACTGAATGATAGGCTTTTCCTAAATCATAGTAAATGCGAATAAATATAGGATGAGATAAATAAAATATACAATCGCATTACCACAAAATTAAAAAATTGTAAACCACTGAAATAGAATTTTTTTTTATAAAGGTCTCTCTTACATATTAACATAAATTCATTTCCCATTTTTTGGTGGACCCATTGAATAGCCTTTATACCAGTATTTTATAATTTTTTTTCAGTAGTGCAACAAAGAAAAGGAATATTATGCCCTACTGGCTAAATTTATATATATTTAAAATAAAGATTTTACATTCATATTCATGACCTATTTCGTACCAAAAATAAAGTCTTTATCTGAATGCGCAGGCACAGCATGGCAGAAGTTTAACCCCAAGTGCAATAAAAAATGCCAGCGACTATTTGTGCATCATTCTTGTGAACTTGTCAATAATGACAGACACATTAAAGAAAGGCAGTAATGTATATAGAGCGGAAGACATCTGCGTCATCATAGAGGTTGTGCACATTTAAAATTATGCAGTATGCGGGAATCGGCATAAAAGATTTTTTTGCAATACTTTAACAGGATAAAGCATTAGATAAACAGGAAGATGCAGGAGGGTACCAATCTGCACTTCCTGGAGATGGTAACTGCTGTGTAGGCAGATACCTCAGTTCTTATTTGGAGTTACGTGTTTTGATCTTTGACCAGGTCTCTGTTTTCTAACTTTTGTCTAGGCCAGTGTTTCCCAATCCGGTCCTCGTGGACCTACAGTCGGTCCATGTTTTTGCTTCCTCCAAACTCCCTGCCAGACAGTTCACAAAAACGTGGACTGTCTGTGGGTCCTGAGGACCAGATTGGGAAACACTGGTCTAGGACATCACCGTTCTGAGAATGGTGAGAACTGTTGTACCTTTACATGCTAAGAACCATGTTCGATAGTCATAAAAAAGATTCAGTACCTAGAATCTTTGACATATTCATGTACTTGTTATTCTGTATAAAAAAAGTCCAAAAATCTGTAATATAAAAACAAAGAAAAACAAAATCCAAACCAACCCTGAGATAAAGAGAATAAAACCCTGAATGCCTTCACTATTTCAGCTTTTTGGACTCTCACTAAAAGTGTTTAATAAGGACCTCCCTTCTTAAGCAAGGCCTTCTCTCCTGCCTACGGGGTCATTCAGTTCCCTTCTGCGTCTGCGTCAGAGGATGAGCCACAAGAGGGCAGCCTCTCCCCATCTCCTCTTCCTCCTCCTCCTCTTCGTCCTCCTCCTCTTCCTCCTCCTCCGTGTGGTCGTTCTCCTCCCTGAGCCGCTTTACCAGGCCCATGTGGTCGAAGGGGAGCTGGAGAAGAGCCATGGGCACCTGGGAGATGCGGGGGCTGCTAGGTGCCACCTCCACGCTCATGTGAGCCAGCGGCTTCTGGAGCCTCCAGACCTGCGTCTCGTCCTGCTGCCGGTGAGTTTTCATGTGGGCGTTACGGCTCTTGATTTTAAAAAACACCCTGCAGAATGACATAGGTAGAAAATACAGAGAAATGGGCAACAGAAGCTGGAGCCAGAATGAAATATAAAACCGTAATCGAACACAGCTTCCTCTACTTTGCAGCAATACTATTTTGATGACACAAAATCCAGGTAATCCAACGCGGATCATTTATCTGACAGAAATACTCAACGCTTTAAATCTACATGATTTTTTGTAAATGCAAGTAGGATTGTCTTGTCAAATTTAATTAAAATATACTGGGAACACCCCATTCTTGCTGCCACAAGCTCCAGATTCAACATAACCCTGTACTGATTACATTTTATAGAAGATGAATGAATATACAGTTCCGCGTAAAAGTCTTAGGCAGTCAAAGGAAATGTTTAAAGCTATTGGTAATGCTTTACTTGAGGGCACACAAAAATATAATAGTACAATCTTACTTGATGCATTAATTAATCGGAAACTAAGTGTCAGTTATGTACTGATCCCATGTTCATTTATCATTAATGAATCATAACGGTACATGCACACTGTACGGACAAAAGTTTTAGGACACCTAGCCATTACACCTACAGAAACTTTTATGACATCCCATCCTAAATCCATAGGCATAAATAAGTTGGTTC
Source organism: Hyperopisus bebe (assembly GCA_026777045.1). Lineage (NCBI taxonomy): Eukaryota > Metazoa > Chordata > Actinopteri > Osteoglossiformes > Mormyridae > Hyperopisus > Hyperopisus bebe. The sequence goes on along the minus strand of JAODJW010005002.1, from coordinate 30,677 downwards.
CTCCTTTGCAGCTGCCACTCAACTAGGAAGGCTTTTCAAAAGACTTTGTGTCTATGGGAATTTTTGCCCATTCATCCAGAAGAGCATTTGTGAGGTCAGACACTGATGTTGGACGTGAAGGCCTGGCTCGCAATCTCCGTTCTAGTTCTAGTGTTTGATGGGGTTGAGGTCTGCGCTCTGTGCAGGCCAGTCAAGTTCTTCCACATCGAACTGAACAATACCCGACCATATCATTATGGGCCTTGCTTCGCGCATTGGGCATAGTCATGCTGAAACAGAAAAAGGCCTTCCTCAAACTGTTCCTACAAGGGTGGAAGCATAGAATTGTTGAAAATGTATTGGTATGCTGAAGCATTAAGAATTCCCTTTACTGAAACTAAGGGGCCTAGCCTAACACTTGAAAAACAACCCCATACCATTATTCCTACTCCTGCATAAAACTTTTTCACTTGGCACAATGCAGTCAGGCATGTAACGTTCTCCTGGTATCTGCCAAACCCAGACTCATCAATCAGACTACCAGAAAGAGAAGCCTCATTCATCAATCCGTAGAACATGTCTCCACCGCTCCAGAGTCTAGCGGCGGTGTGCTTTTATGCCACTCCTTCCTATGCTCGGTATTGTGCCTGGTGGTGTGAGGCTTGCATGCAGCCGCTCGGCCATGAAAGTCTATTCCATGAAGCTCTCAGTGCACAGTTTTTCTGTTGGGGTTAATACCAGAGGAAGTTTGGAACTCTGCAGTTATTCAGTCAACAGAGCGTTGGCGACTTTGATGCACTGTGCGCCTCGGCACTCGGGGACCCCGCCCTGCCATTTCGCGGCTAAGTTCCTGGTCTTCTTGAAAACTTCCATTTTGCAATAATACCACTTATGGTTGACCGTGAAATATCTAGCAGGGAAAAAATTTCATGAACTGACATATTGCAAAGGTGGCATCCTATGACAGCACCACGCTTGAATTCACTGAGCACTTCTGAATGACCCTTTCTTTCACAAATGTTTGTAAACTGGACTGCATGACTAGGTGCTTGATTTTATATATTTGCAGCAAAGGGTCTGCCTGGGTTCATATAGTGTTTAGATCGTGTTCAAACAGATTCATGGTGTGATATCACGCGTTGTAGCAGGACTGACTCTAAAATCTGTTTTACACCAATATGAAGATCATTTAAGCATCATTTTCTTTGACTGCTTAAGACATTTGCACAGTATTGAATATATGATTTTAACTGAACCAAGAAGGTATGACCACTACTGTTCATAAAAACAATACTCGAGGGACTTCTTACTTGCCGCACTCTTTGCAAGGGAAGAGAAGCGTGGGGTCAGTCTCCCCACTGGTGCTGCTATGGGCTGGGGAGCTTTTCAGGGAGCTTGATACCGACTGGGCCTGTGCCTTGGGTTTGTTTCTGTCTGAGAGAGGCTTGAGGCATGTGCCCGGGCTGCTGTGAATTCGGCCATGCCCGCTCAAGGCTGGCTTAGAAGAGAAGACCTGTTGTAGAGAGATGATAACGTTAACTCAGAGATACTCTGCTATACTCTCTCACTGGAAACTAAATTAGAGATACTCCACTATATTCTCACTGGATACTAACCCAGAGATACGCTGCTATGCTATCTCACTGAATACTGACCCAAAGATTTTTTTTTTGTCCCTTTTTGTACTCGGCCTTTGTCTACATTACTCGCCTCGGATGAGTGGGCGAGCTTAATTTCCAGCTCTCTTGATAACTCTACAGCTGAAAATAGAAAAACTTGTCCGAACCATCTGACCGCAGTATAAAGAGAATATGATATCAGTTTTTGCTTCTGAGAAAATCATCTTAAAGGGGACTGATATTTATCTAAATGGGACAGCATTACTTTATATGACCAATAATTTATGTAGCTGGATGGCTAAAAAGTCATTTTTAAATATAAAGAAATTGCCTTTTTACAAGTCACTGTATATGTTACGAAAAACACACACATGCATGAAACTGCAATAAGCTTTAACTGACAGGAAAGACATTGAGTCACAGGATGTGTGTGTGTGGGGGTGTTAATATTGTTTCCATTGCTGTCATCTGGCAGTAACAACATAGGCCTCAATGAGGGCCCTCACCAAACCACAGCCAGGCACTTCACACATGAAAGTGCTCTTGGACAGGACCACAGTGCCATTGGAGGGGGGGTCTGACAGGTCAGGTGACCTGAGGGCTTTGGGCTCCCGCTCTTGGGGCTTCTTCACGTCCATCTCCGCCTCGGCCCAGTCATCCTGAAGACAGCGGTGGGTAGCCGATGAGGTTATCTTACCATTCCCTAATGAGCCATCCAGTTATTCAACCTATTGCACTAGATAAGTCCATCCAGCCTTCCTGTTTCTGCTTGGGGCACGCTTCCCCCTCCAGAAGGACAGATTCATTAACATACTAATAAGTAGTAATGAGGGAAGATGCGGATTGGTCATTACCGAGCTCTCTGGGACCAGGTCAGACAGGCATGTTTTCTGTTTCTTGCCCAAACTTGATATCTTTTTGCAGGTGTAGTAATACTCCACACACTGTGCCACTGTCTTTGTTTTAACCTACAGATAAGCAAGCAAAGAAAACAAATAAACATGTCAAAGACGCGTATTATCGAGTTCATAAACTCATACATTCATACTCTTATGATTGAACTGGCAGAGCACATTTCCATCTGCTTTGGACACATCCTGACTTTCACACTGCAGCACTACTGGTCCTGCATATGGACTGAAGATTAAAGGATTTACATTGAAAATATTCATAAAGAAGCAGTAGAAAGCATGAGATTTGCCTAAATTCTTACCAAAACTAATTTCATGTCAGATTCATGGAAGAGAAGCCAGAATATGCACTAGGAGGACTTTAGATCAGTGTTTCTTTACATTATAGTGGACGTACTTGTGTGATTAATTCAGGTCTGCACTTATTCAATATCTAAACAGGTACAATCAGCTGTACGAGGGAATTTGAAAAGAATGTATCTATATTATCTTCTGATAACGAGAACAGTATGATTGCGTTACCATAGCATATTCAACAATGCCATTGCTGAGAATCTCAGTACACTTATTTTTCTAATCTAAGCTTTAGTGTTTAATGTCAAAGCTCTAAGCTTTAATGTGTAATTCTGTATCAGACCACCATACGAGACCCTAGGAACAGAGAGGGCATCTGACTCTTGGCAAAAGTCTTGATTTGTCCCTCTCCTTTTGGCCTATGTGGTTTCTTATTATAATTTTGTAACCTTCCAGAGGGTCATAACATGATAATCGATTACATAATCATTCCCTATGTACTTACTCATCACACAAAACACACCGCATTGTACTGTTACACATTTGTTTACAAATGGATTGCCTAAAAGCTTCCTATTGTGACATAACACATGGAATAACGGGAAATACCATTTTCTGTATGAGAAAGAAGTCCTTGTTGTGTATGATAAAGGCTTTATTGAACAGCTTCTTCTCTACTACTGTCCACTTATCAGACCCTGCAAAACAAAGGGCAGAAACAGAACAGATTCATTTATTATGTTCATTCTAAATACACGAGCAACAAAAAATGACTTCATTTCCATACTTAAGCACAGTTGCACAGTTTTTCTTATTATCATGCATGCAGTGATTCCAGTTAGGGTAAGAAGTGGAATCTAGCATAAGTTTCAATCAGAGGATTCTTAAGCATGGTGATTGAAAGCCTGAAAATCCAGACAGAAGACAGAATCTCCTAAAGGCTCGGAATAAGGTCTAAAAGGTCTACAAGGTCTCCAGCAGTTGATGCTGACTGAATGAAACTTTTAACAGTAATAATGGTGTAGTAATCAAAGTCAATTTCTAGTTACTGAGAAACTGTGGCACTGACATACCTGCATAATGATAACCTGTAAGAGGGTTAGACTTGTGTCTCACTGGCTTCAGCACAAGCAATTTCTCCACAGTTGCCTGTCAATAATAAAAAAAAGACCTGTTAACAGCCTCAGTGTCCAGATCTTTACAGTTTCCAAGCACAACTTTGTCACCTTTAAAAGCGAACCTTATCAGACTTAATAAAGGAAACCGTTCTCAGAAATTATGATGAAACACAGCAACTATCTTAAAACAACGGAAAAAATCATGGTTGACATTTTTATTCTTGCATTTCTGTCCATTTAATGATAATTTTGCTAATAAATGGAAAACTACTTGATCTAGTTCATTAAAAATCACAGGATAAGCCCTAAACTGGTCATTTGGCTGATAAGCACTCCTGGTCATTTGCAAAATGCTGCATTTGGCTAAAACTCACATTTAAGTACAGTGTCCAGCCATCGCAGCTGGCATTTAACTCTTATGTAAATGTGTGCTGCTGCTATTGTCTGCATGAAGACTCTTACCATGAAGTTCCCTCTGCATTCAAAAAGAGAGTGGAGTGCTAGTTCAGTGTTGGCGCCCCCTCCTGGCAGTACGCTGGAACATGCCATATTCACAAGATCGTCCACTGTCAGAGTGGTGGGAGTGCGTTAGGGACATAAGTATGAAACTGACTTTCTTCAAAATCAGGCAGGTTATAAATCACAAAGCAGTCTATGGAATTGTAGTCAGTGCCCCACAAGTACCTTTCTGCTGGGTAACTGGGCTGTCCAAGTCCCCCCAGGGAGTCCACAGAAGGCCAGCCTTGTGTACGTCCTTTTCCACCTGGGATGGCTCCTGCAAGTCGGGAATCACAGCCTGGAAACGGGGGCCGATGTTGATCCGCCTGCAATGAATCGACACTGACCTCAGACCACCTCCAGGGAACGCCAATTAGTTTACATTGTGAGAAAATTATTGTGGAATAGGGGGTATTACAGATGGGGGGGGGGAGCTTACGGTTCAATGTCCACAGGCTTCTCTCCTGGGCCCAGTGTCGTCAATATAAGATTTCCAGAAGCATTATCTGCCAATCACACACAAACAACTGTATACATACTTTGAAACACATTAAGTTCCAACCACAAACCTTACAATCGGTTTCCTTGTGCACTTATTTATTATTTCAGCCGGTGTGAAAACGTAATATACAATATCAGGCAAAGGTCCAGGCACAGCTACCGGAAATTGTTTGTTTACCAAAGAGATAATGAGCCCAAGCACACCTCAAGGTTATGTAAGTACCGCATAGTCTTGTGAACAAGCAAAGAGATGGAGTGCTGTGACAGATGACCTGGCCCCCGCAATTCTCCCAACCTAAACCATAAAGAGCTGCTTGAAAAGTATTGAAAAAAAAGAACTGAAAACTGAAAAATAAAAGCAAGGTAGCCAACTTGTGCTCAGAACTTGTGGAAACTCCTTCAGGACTGTTGGAGAAGCATTCCAGGTGGCTACATCTGGAAGCTGGTTGAAAGAATGCCAAGAGTCTGCAATGCTGTCACTGAAGCTAAAGGGGGCTATTTTGAAGAATCTAAGGTCTGAAAAAAATCGAGATGTCCAGCACTTTGATATGTATTATTTCATTGCTTTGAGGCCTTTTACTATAAGGTGAATAACATAGTTAAAACAGAGACAAATGCATTATAAGCATGTGTGTTCACATTCAAAGCATGTGAGCGGAGTGGAGCGGTGAGAATTTCCGCTCCTCGCTCACGAGGCTGTTGGCTCCGCCCGCTCCTCTGCTCCACTAAAGAGTCTGCTCCGCTTCGCTCAACACCGCTCCTCGCTCCACTAAAATTTCCTCCTGCTCCAGTCAAATCGCTCCAATTTAAAAGAGGGACAACTAATCTGCATGCCTAACAAATGTCACCTTAAACCGAAGCCTTATACCATCAAGAAATATGAGCGACGGCAACATTGCCAGTCAGAACAGAAAATATTCATTTTTAACATATAGGCAACAACGGACAGGTTTGGCAATGGCATTCCACAGAAAAATAGGCTTAAAAATAAAGGAATCAGTGGGCTTAATAGCCTAAAGAATATACAGGCATGTTTTAAATTCCTCATTTTTTTCTGTTGATGCTGCTGCTGCGTCTCTTTATAAAATGAAATTCCAGTTACGTGAAATTAAAAAAATCCTATTAGACCTACTTTGAATGACAAAACAAATTTATTTGATTACCAATATTTACTTTAGGCTTTTATACTTTAATTTACTTTATAGACTTAATATGCTACATCCATATAAAACTTGCTCGTGTTTTGCTCTGGCTTCTGCCTGTTCGCGTAGCACGCTCTCATGTTTCTGAGAAAAGTGATTCCATTGTGAATCTTTACTCACTGAAACAGTTTCACCACATTGTTGTTCTTGTCATCTATACATTTGATAAGAATAGTACACTTGTATGATTTATCAGTTTCCTTTGTGAAATACTTTGCGAATTCCATCTCAGCCAATTTATGTAACAGTCTTGATAATTGTACAGATGAATTCTGGGTAGATTTGAGCACGCTTCAGAATCATAGTGTGAGCGGTATCGGAGCAAAACTGGAGCGAGACAGAGCGACCGCTCCAGTCTTAATTAAAAAACCGCTCCGCGCTCTGACCAAATTCCACCCGCTCCGCTCCTCGCTCACGCTCCGCTCCACTCACATGCTCTGGTTCACGTCGGTTAACATCAATTTATGCACATACAAACTTACTTGTTTTGCAGATAATCACACGTGGAGGGACCGGGTTGAGGGTCCCTCCCGGCGGCCCTGGGCCTGTCTTAACATTGCTGAAGAGCCCAGATCCTTGTCGGACAGGGCTGAGCATGGGGGGCGGGGTGTAGGAGGTGGAGTCGCCCACAACGTGCGGCGAGCGCAGCTGGCTCTGGTACAGGATGGTGACTCTGGCGGCCGAGGTGGGGCTGGATGTGGGAATGACCAGCGGCTGCAGGCGATGCCGGTTCTTCTTCTTGACTGGCCTGGCTGCCTGCCCCTCTACCTCTCCGGCTCTCTCGCTTTTTAACATCTGCACAGCAGAAAGAGGCAGCCCGCCAAACGAAACAAAGAGATTATGCCATGCGTTTGTTAGACACGCAATCAAAACACATTTTTAAGTTTGTCATTATTTATTTTACAGCTTTTTGCTATTGTCGGTCAATGAGCAGAAATACCATTTCAAAACATAAAACTAATTACCAGCATAAAAACAAGTATTACAACGTATAATGATTTTGTTTCCTTTAAGGTACTTACAAACACTACTAAATACTTCTATTGAGTGTTTTTATACATTTTTCTAAACTATTCACATTTATGTCTGCAATAATTTGATAACTAATAATGACATACAGTACAGGCTAACATGTTACAGCATAACAAGGTCAATTATTCTGCGACATTTGTTCTAAATGAGAAACTCCTTAATTTGGTAATTTTTATGTCCCACAACCTAGCAGTTCGAAGATGGATGGATGGATGTGCGGATGGATGGAAGGTATACACAAACAGAAAGAGATTTGACTACAGAATAATCTGAATTTAGACCATCCATTGGTTCTGATTAATAGGTTTCTGGTTGGCTTAAATGAGGAAGCCAAACTAAAAAGGTCCAATCATGCGAAAGTGAGGGCACACGAGAGGTCAGCTGCGGGAATTGGGGGAGGAATAGGGGCGGGAGCAGGGAGTGATGGAATCTGGGTGTCTGAAGGGCCAGCATTGGTGGGGGTGGTGCACTCACAGAGGAAGCGGCATGTATCTGGGGCCCTTCAGAGCACGGCCAAGGCACCTGCGGAGACAGCCCGGTGCGGTTGGTGGGGCCTTTGTCAGGGCTGGGCCAGTGAGGAGCGAGGGGCAACTTGGTGACAGTGGGCTGAAGCTTGACAGGCACAGAGACAGGCATGACGACTGGGCGGGCAGGCTCATCCTCCCGGGGCAGGGGAGCGCCCCCTTCCTTCTGCTTGTAGATACACACAGAAGCAGTCTGACGTTTGACCCACATTTCCATAACAGCCTACTTATGGTCATCATCCTGGTTTGCATCAGTGAGGAGATCAATGATTGATAGTATAACTACAATAGTACAATACTGCCTATTCTCGACTACTCTAAAACTACTATTCTAACATGACTATTTTATGCAAGATCCATCACTCTCAAACATGCACTGTCATTTAAAAAAATGCAGTGTGAGACTTGAAAGAACAGATTTAGCTGACCTAATTCTAGAGCCTCGTGTTTGACGAAAGTACCTGAGCAAAACCATCTATCATTCACGAAAAGCACCGAGATTATTTTAGCAGCGTTGAATCAACTGCAATGGCAGAAATCTGACCGAAGACCTTTCAAGAGTGACAAAAACTCCCTTAATGTGCAGTCAGATGCTGCTGAATGCTGTTAGAACATCACAGACCCAAACCCAGAAGCTGTATTGCCAAGGGTCTGGGTCCGTGTGGTTGATTTTTCTGATCGTCATGTTCACAGAAGCCACAGGCAAGCGGAAAGCACTATCAATCAGCACAAGCTAAACATTGCGTTTATAATCGAAAACGTGCTCCAAGCCAGCATAACACGGCCCAGGCCTAAAACTCCTATAAGAGACTTCAGCGACGGAGAACGGCACGTGTGTGAGGCATGCTGTGACACATCGCCGGCTCCTCACCGTTTTGGGTGTGGGCAGAGCCCGGAAGCCCCCGTGAGACCTCATGTGGCCGTTCAGGGCAGGAAGACTCTTGAACACCTTCTTGCAGGTAGAGCACAGGAGCTTGTTGCTGCTGTCGTCCTTCTGCAACACCTCTGATTTGACCACAACACTGCAGGCGGCATGACCGTGAAAGGGAATGCTGAACAGGTGACCATGTGACATGCAATACTAACGTTCAACAAATTACCACCTTTAACAAAATTTATAATGAAATCAAATGTGAAACCAAATAAACTTATACCTGTGGTCAGGAGACAGTGGATCGTCCTGGTAGTTTGGTAAGCGCATCTATTGGAGCAGAACAGAGAACAATGAGAAGCTTTTATATTTTTCTATGTTTTATCAACCTATGTACCTTAACCCGTGCACCTATAGTATTTCAAAAATCCAAGCAAGATTCATTCATATTCTGCTTAAATATATTAGCGACCTACCCAGAACATACCAAGTGATGCATTTATTTTGTTTGTTTTCATAAAAATTCAGGTTTGCTTAATACTTCTGGCCAAGGCGAGAAGCATTACAGGTATTCCTTGTTATACACGCACTGTGTTTACACAATATGGCAGCAAGCCAGAAGGTACACGCCCCTCTGCCTGCAGACACCAAAGCGTGGGACTGTTTTCATAGGCGAATTTGGGAAACATACACAAGACACTTAAAGACACCTCCAAGAGGGACGTTGTACTGCATATAAGACTGCATATAAGTTAGATACAGATACAGATAGCATAAAATAAAACGTCTTTCACTCTTTTTGAGTTCATTTTCTTTTACGTTTTTTCAGGTTTATGATACATTCATATAAATTTCTGTAAGCAGAAAGTTAAAGTCTCTAGCTTTAGTTGGTTAACACTCTTCGAATTGTTTGCCACATCCCTTTCGTCAAGGAATTAACTGTCTCGTTTTCCAGGTGCAATTCTTTAAATGGGAATCATGCAGACCTGCGACCCAGAATAGGATAAGTGGTTTAAGATGGGTGAATGGAATCTAACAGTGAAAAATAAGCCACTTGTAACACACCATAAAAACACATTATATATTTACCTAACTAGCTAACTGATGAGTTGGGTTTAACTAAGCTACCATTTGTGACTGAATATACAAGAGGGTAAAACAAGACTTTGCAAGTACAGAAAGTTACAATTTAATTCAGCTAATTGCTACTGTTTGAAAACAGGCTATTAATTTTTAGTTGAAGACGCCCTGATTTATGAAAAGACTCTCTAATGGAAGAAGAAGGCGTGTTCTTTATAGTCCGGAACATCCACCGATAACAGCCCTATGCAGTCAGGCCACAACACGCTCTTTATTCATCTCCTTTGAAAATCGCATTGAATATTAAAAAGAAGCTGTTCTCAAACACACAGGGTTGCGTTAACTGCCAGGTATGTGTGTGTGGAGCAGGCATGTGTGTGTGTGTAGGGTGGGGGGGGGCTCTATAGGGGTGCCTGAGCACCTGCCCCTTTTACCCAAAGGGAGTTTACAGGCCCGTTCCTATGTTCGTGTAGATTTCCTGTGAGAGCTACGGCTTCTGAAACAAGCTCATTACTTCCTGGGACAAGTTCCAGGTTCAACCAGACCCGGCCCAAGATGGGCGGTTATGAAACACGGGCAGATGAGTGGGTTAAATGTAACCCAACCCGAGTATGAAATAAGGAATGCCTCTTTCATACAATCCCCAGATTAATTAGACACTTGACAAAGCTTTACACCTATGTTTCTCAATCCCGACCTTGGGGACAACCAGATAGTCCACATGTTTGCTCCCTCCCAGCTCCCGGTAGGGTCTGTCTGGGGGGTCCCTCAGTACTGGGTTTAGAAACACTGCTTTACAGTACCTGTAGCCATGATGAGCTTGGGGAGTGCAGTTGCTGACCCCCAGCTTTGCAGTTCGCCTGCTGGATACTGGCGGGGACGTCCCTCTGTGGCGCATGGCCCTGGGGGAGAGGGCTGATGGTGCCGGCTAGAGGCATGGTGGGCTCCTGACAGGCCAGGCTATGGTCTCTGGGGAACAGGAAGCTATGAGCTGGGTGGGTGGGCGTGTGCTGGCTCGGGCTGGGCAGGGCACAGTTTGAGTCGGAGTGATACTGCTTGCTTGGCAGCGGGTGAACCTCATCTTGGATGTGGCCCTGGGGCTGCTGCAGGTAAGGGCTGCTTTGGTGGTACAGCGGCCTGGCTTTCTGCTCCTCCTGGAAGTAGAGCTGGGCCTGCTGGCCGGGGTGGGCCGGGCTGGCCTGCATGAACTGCTGCTGCTGCTGGGAGATCTTACAGTTCTGACCGTAGCCCGGCAGGAACGAGGGACTCGGCATGGGCTGCTGGGCCGCCAAGTGAGCCTGCGGCTGGAAGTACGCCCCCTGCTGGTAGTCGAGCTGCTGCGGCTGCTGGTGGAACTGCTGTAGCGAGCGGCTGCATTCCGACACCTGCGCCTGTTGCAGTGCCCCCTGCTGGATGTAGTACTCGTCCGGTTGTTGGTGCTGGTAGTCGTACTGCAGCTGCTGCTGTTCCTGCTCGTGCATGAGCTTGGACTGTGTCTGGTCGTAGCTCCTTGACGCTGACAGTGCCATGGGGAGGTACCTGTGCTGCGGCCCCGACGGCTGCATGTTCGACTGCTCCAGCTGCGAGGGCTTCTGGGAGAGTAGCTGGCGCAGGGCACTGTCCGTGGGGGTGCAGAGCGGGCCAGACACCAACAGCCGGGACCCCTTGTTGCCGCCACCCCCTCCTTGGAGGATTCGCAGGTTCTGGCTGGCAAAGACCTGGTTGAAGGAATCGAGGCGTGGCAGAGAGTTGCCGGCGTGCTTGGGGGTCACCGGCGACTCCGAGGAGGCCAGGATGCTGAACTGGTAGCCCCCGTTGCTGTTGTTTTCGCTCATCTCCAGGGCGTCACCTTGTGCGAGCGAGCCCCATAGGTTCGGGATGCTCTTCCTGTTATTGCTGCTAGGCCACGCACCCCCGGGTTTGGAGCCTTCCACTATGGAACTGAAGTCCTGCCCAGGCGTGACAGGAGATTCCATCTGGTCTTGGAAGTACTGAGGGGAGGCTGGAGAGAGCTGAGCCGGCACCATGGGCTGTACGCCATAGTTCATGTTACACACCCCCATGGAGTTGTGCTGTGAGAAATAGATGTCTTCCGGACGGTTGTTTTCGCAAAGCGGCTGCTCTTCCATTATAATCGGGTTCTTCAAATATAGACGATTATTGCTTTAATATAACAAAACCAGCAGTATCTGTGATATCTGCGACTGACCACGTAACATTCAACAAAGAACGGTGGTCAAATTCACTTTCAGTTTCAGGGCAGGGTTGCTTTTCGGAATGGGACTGGCCATCTTCAGGCTGGCTCTGCCTTCGGAGGATGAGTTCTTGATTTCACCACGTCGAATCCCATTCGAGATAGATCAGCGTGTTGGTCTAACTGTCATCTTCTGGGCCTGGAGTAGCCTGTGCTTTTGCTTGGCGGTGGTGGCTCTCTATGGTTCGCAGTGTAAACAGCTCCCCACCTCGTCTGACACTCTGGGCAGCAACCATGGAATCTGACACATCGTCTTCACTTCAGTTTCCCTTGCTGTGCTGTACGCCTGGCAGACACACACAGACAGCGCCATTAAACACGTCACATTGCCGAAAATAAAGAAAAAATAAATGAACTTGATTGCGGACAGTACCTGAATAATCATGAAAAAACAAAGCACAAACAGAATGCATGCATCATTAAAACCTGATTTTTAAAGCAGTTTAAAGGTCATTTCAATTCAGAATTCTTTTCAAGGTTTAAGGTTTTGGAATTTGGAATTTACAGTTTCTCCATGACACCCATTCAACGTGTTCTGGTGTTAACAGCTGCAACAATACACACTGATTGATGTGGAATTGTACGCATGCAAGTATGCTGTTGCCATCCACTGGAAAATATGCCAGTGCTGATAGTTAACAAACTGGTTGCTGGAGCAGTGTAACTAAAAAAGTCCCTGCATTGTAATCTACCTATCCATCTTTAAACCACTTTTCTTGGTTAGGGTACTCTACCGGCATGGTGATTACAATACTATTTAATGACTTGTCGACCTGTTTGTGACAATAATTACTAAGGTACCAACAGTTACACACTATAGCCATGGTGAAAATAACGAATTTCAGTGCGATACTGAGAATGACTACTCTAACACTGCTGCATCAGCTGAGAAAAAAAAACAAAAGACAAAAAAAACTTTATTAGAAGTTTACAATAAATGGTTAACCTGAAATAACCATCCCAATTATTCATCTTTTTCAGCAAGTTTAAAACTGCATTTTGTTGCTTAAATGAACTTTGACATATTATTGCTCTGAATTACCTGTTTCAGATATGGCATGAAAGTAAGCAAATATGTAGCATGTATTTCACTCCATGATTGAAATGTCTCTTTTCTGCTCACCCACGCAAACACGGCGCGTTCAGCACTGAAGATGTGATCCGGCCACTCACTCTGCTTTCATTTTCCTGTCACATGACCCTAAGCAGGGAGGTGGCGGTTGCGTGTTGTTCTGTAATGCTCTGTTCTCCTTTAAAGGAGTGAAGGGGGGAAGCCTGACACAGAACTAAACAAATGGTGGCTGCTCTTTTTACGCTTAAGCCCAAAAACAGGTTTCCTGAACATTTGCACATAATCTCATGATGTCTTGTCTTGAAATATGCTTCTGTACCTCTTTTTAAACAAATACATAGTTTTAAATATTCTGCAAGTAGCTTCTGGATGATTTTTAGTCTTATCTGTGTACAAGTCTATTCTACACTCCTACTGCTGCTAAATATCATTTCACTGTACTAATTTAGTAGTTTTTCGAAATTGGAAGTTACGTAGCTGATATAAGCTTCCTCTCTGGCGATATAAATATATTTTGACACTTAGCTAAAATAACCAACCCAAAATATTCAAATGCTGATGTCGCATCGCTATAACTAGACATCTGACGTTAAGTTTTGCAGAAATATGGAAATTTTTCCAGGAAAAATCATACAATACTACGGCTGATAATACTCCAGGGAGCCAGGTAAATGGGCACAGGATATAGGACCATTTAGAGGAAAAACCACAGAGTGCCGAGTGATTGAAAGAACCAGACATAAGAAGTGAAGGAAAGTGTTAGCAGCCCCAACCAAAGCAGACAGACAGACGTAGGATGCCTTCATACAAAGTAACAAAGCGAGGTCTGACTACGCAGTAAGAATGAAAACCCGCAGGCCAGTCTTTAAACATTAAGGTAATGGAAACATATGACAGAAAACTGTAGTGTGGGCACCATGCTCCAGTACTAAACATAGGCAAAGGGGTACCCAGATGAGACTGCTTTGACACAGTTTAAAGACTGCTAAAATATTACTAATTATTTTTTTGGTTGCTTGTGAATCTCCATTTCAGGGTACGGCCCTCAGTAAATGGACACGACCAGACAAAATGCACTTTGGCACATTTAAACACACTGTCCTTCTTAAATTAACACAAAATCAAAGGCATACTTAACAATTGTTCCTCAATCACTATAGCTCTGATAGGGATAAAGTTATTCCAACTAAATAAAAAGATATTAAAATGCATGCATCTTTCAACTGCTCATTCTGTACAGGGTTGGGTTAGGGAGGGCCTGGAACCTATCTCATGCAGATCCTGGATGGGATGCCAGTCCATTTCCAGGCTCTAATATATACATGTACATGGACAACATAGAAATACAAGTGCAACTCAATGTGGGTCTTTAGATAGCAGGAAGAATCCCAGGTATTTGGAGGAAGAAGAAAAAAAAATACTTTATTAATCCCAATAAGAAAATTCTGCCTACGCCAGGCTTGAACCAGCAACCTTCAGATTACAGGAACCAACGAAGCTATACACAATGGGGGCAGAACATAGAAAACTTCACACACACAGAGCAGGGGCAGAACTCAAACCACCAACTCAGACGGGAGGCAATTGTGGCAGCCAATGGACCACTGTGCTACCCCACTGAAATATTAATTTACATATTAGTCAATTTAATGTAGTGGGCACTAAAATAGTACCTCTAAAAAGTCACATTGGGCAAAGTAGAAATCCATCCATTTTCTGAAACCACTTTTCCTATTGAGGGTCACAGGAGGTCCAGAGCCTATACCGGAAGCTATGGGCACTATGCAGGGAACAACCCAGGATGGGGCGCCAACCTGTCACAAGACAAGCTCACACAGCGTTCACTCACACATGCACACCATTGGGCGATTTGGTACCTCCAGCTAACCTCACCGTGTTTTTGACCGGAGTACCCAGACAAAATGCCACGACGACACCGGGAGAACATGCAAACTCCGCACACATGGACCCATGGTGGAGACTCGAACCCTGGTCCAGGAGGCATGAGGTGACAGTGCCACACCCCAAGCTAAAAACATTTTAAATATATTTAAAATCTGGTAAATTTAATATGTAGTAAGACAAACACCCTTTTAAAATGCACATTACTGACATCTACCCTATTTTTCACTGCTGTAAAACTCCTGGCTTCTGTAATGAGTGCGCAGGGGGCGGCCCCAAAGAGACACAAGCACAGGGCTCTCACGGTGACAGCAGCGACCACAACTCTGGCGCCAACAGGGCAACACTCTCGGCTAGGAGTCGCAGTAATACGTGCACCTCATGTGTGCTGCTAACATTGTGATTTTTAGAAGAGATCTCCTCCTTAACACGTTTTTAACATCTCGCAGTGTCTTCATCTTTGTTCAGGTCACTATGATTAGCTAGTGACAAAGAGACCACAGGTCCAAGGTCTTCATAAGTTGTTGGAAGACGGATGGATGGATGCAGCTAATTAGAGAATGGAATGACATCATCCTGGTGAAAATTCTCACATGACTCATGGATGCTGGCCTACAGGTTCATCGATGGACAGGGACCCACCTTCTCCAAAAAGCAAACCAAGGTCACATGTGTAGTTCCTGCTCCTATAACTACTTAGACATCGGTATTCATCATTCATCGGAAGCTCAGCCTAACTACATTTACGGCTAGCCAACTCCATGACAGCATATACGTTTGTTTGCAACGTTCTTTTCCCCTCATTCGTACATCATCGTTTTGGACAAGAGCGTCTGCTGAATGTGGAAAATATGAATGTGAATTTTCATTTATGAAAATTAATGTATCCGGTCCAGTGGTAGTGACTGCCCACTAATTATTTTAAAAATGTTATTGCTACCTCTTTAAAATGTAAGAATTTCTTATTTTCCCTTCGTGAAAAGTATAGCAAAATGAAATGGGGTGGGGGGGAGTAACGTGACAATAAAAACACACGCTGTACATCAGTAAATAAGCTGCCATTGCAGGCTGATCAGTTTGTTCATCCCACATGTTTAGTCCGGAGCTAACATCATCCAGCTAATGCACGGTCAGCCAGCAAAACTGAAGTATCTATTGCTATGGGTCAGAGCACCGGTATGACTAGAGGTGACAGGTGACATACAGGCCAATCAGGGATCTCAGTTCCACCGACCAGTTTTGGTGCTGATTCAGTGTGATAAATCGGCCAAAACAGTGCTGATGGGGATCGACTGCGTCCAATGGCACCACACACCAGAGCAACAGGCAGCCCCCAGGTTCCACCAATTCTCATGGATAATGTGACAGCTTTCTACAGTTCAAGATAGGCTTTCTGTGTTCCAGGCGGTAACACTTTACAACAAGGCTCCCTTTTGCCATTTGTAAATAAAGGTAGTAACTCATTAATAAAAAGAAAGCTGCGTTATAACTTGTTTAAAATTGTCTATTCATAATTTACAAAGTGTTACAACCTAATTAATAACCAGATTATAAACCATTCATAAACTCTTTATATGGGCAGCCTTATTGTAAAGTGGCACCTCCAGGCTTATGAATTTTTTTTTATGACTTCTATACAATTAACTTTAAAGTAACTGAGAAGAATAAACATTGTTCTAGCTTCTGAACAACATCCATGAGGAAGGCGTCTTAGGATTTAAGAGGAACAGACACAACGGCAGACAAACTTTGGCATTATTGCCGAATGTGTTGGCAACATAACGTCACAGTCCTGACGGCTCCTGCAGGTAGCCGTGCGACTGAGATGTGAGCCGATAATCATACGTTTCTCATCTAAAAATACAGTTCTTGTAAAAATGCTGTGCTTTCTTCAACCCGGCTGCCATTGACTCCCAAAGCCACACACACCTACATGTGGTCTGACCTGAAAGCCACACGGTCTCCCCAGTGTCGTAACTGTGCCTCTTAGCCTTATCTTCCACTCTGCTTGTAGATGAGGATGCTACGTATGTGGCTTCCATCTACCAGCAATAATCCGGATCGCATGAACTCTATGGCTTCCATGAAAATGCTACAGCTTAAAAACTCAGGGCCTAATCAACGTCAAGAAAAATGATCTCCCCGAACCTCACAACAACCTAACAAATCTGTTTATGACCAGACATACATTTAATTGTCATATTTTAAGGATACATTGAAAAACTACAACGCTACACTATACCATTATGAATAAAATTTATCAGGAAATGTTAGAATTAGATGCTTTTATTGTCATTATACCATGTATAACGAAATCGCCAAGCAGCTACCCCTTCAGATGCAATGAAAAATGAACATTCAATCATTTACACAGTAAATGTAAAAAGTGTTACATATTAAATCTACTTATAGTGAATTACCAATAATATGAATATTGCACAGTTATGTAGTCATATAAAATGAAAAAGTATGCTAATGCTGGAATTTAACACCTTTTATGCTATCCATACATTTAGAGATGAAACAGCCATCAGCCCAAAGAGTAATGCCTGGTGCTTAGGGATTTTACACTGACTGGGTCGCCACCCCTCACAGAATGTGCACAGGCCTTAGAGAACGTCTGTCATTCAGCCAGGAATGTATGAACTCTGAGGTTAAAACACCAGGAAACTGTTTGTAATGAACTGTGACCCTGCAGTTTAAAAGAAACTTGGATCTGAGAGCAGTTTCAGTTTAATTTAGAGTTAACATTTCTTGTTTAGCTCAGGGCGGTGTGCAACTTGGCGGGTTAGTGCTGCTGATTGTAAGGAAATCGATTCAAATTTCGTGGTTGGTAGAGTGATGTCACCGCTGGGCCCTTGAGCAAGACCCTTAACCCATGCTGCTCCAGGGACTGGCTGACCCTGCTATCTCAATCACATGTTGCTTTGGATAAAAGCAGTTGCTTAATAAATAAAAATAACATATAAAGAGAATAGAGTTAGTGCCAACAAAAACTGTCATTTAAATGGCCCACACATTGCAGCAGACGACAGAATTTTAGTAAACAACTGGTCTGTGATCAATAAACTGTTTCCTCAAAGATAGAATATCTGTATTCCATAGTATGATTTAAGGATAAAAGAATTCCAATATCACATCTTGCTTGGGTTTTGGCAAACTATATGAAAATAAATTTTCATATGACCAGTACCACTCATCAAAATTAAAACCAGTGGCTTTTGAGTATTTCTGAAGCCATTAGAACATTGTATTAGTGCCAATCGTCACTATGCAAATTAAGCTGATGAAAGACCTTTCTTTAACATGCTGTCACCAACAAAAATGTAAATAATAGCAAGAAGAGAACTCCAAGACAATGGTGACATTAATAGATTAACTAGATTGACTGGTGGTTTGACTTAGGTTGCTCATAGACTTATGGGGTTTTATGGGGCCTTCGATCATCAAAAACACATTGCGTGGAGCTTCCCTCACCATGTGAGAAATGTCACTCCAAATGGTTGTCTTGTGAGGTTCCTCGATGTTTGACTGAACTACTGACCACATCTTCAGCCATCTTCAGAAACATGGGTGACGAATATTTATATTGATTTGGTATTACCCTCAAACAAATTCTGTAATCCAAGCATGTTGACAGATTAGTAAATCATAATTAGTAGAGATGAACATATAATGACAGGCTTTTCCTCCTTTTACTCTGAAAATTTAAAAGGGACTTCAACTTTACTTATACATCCATGGGCTACTGTCTCCCTGTCAGTGCTGGTATAGTAGTTAAATACTTGAAATTATTTTTAAAAATTATTTTTAAAAATTATTCAAAAACAGTCCCGGAGCTAAACATTGAGCAAAAATGAACTCCATTTTGCCACTGTGACATATATTGTAAGTGCAATCAAAATGAGAGCTATACTGTGTCATTATGAAACCCTTTTTTTCATGTACAACTGATACATGTGACAGCCCGAACTGTTGCTATAAATAAAGTTCCTTGACAGGCCCAGCCATGCAAAAGAAATGTCTGCATCTGGACACTTAACTCCCAGCTGTTCAGAATTATGGGTTACAGAAAAAGCATGATTTTAATGGGCATGCAGTTGTTTATTTGTCAAAAAAATACATATAGATATTTCTCTCTGTTTTTTTTTCTGACTGTCCGAACCGAATAACCACGAAGTCTCAACCATCTGTAACTTCCTGTTTGTTTCAAGTGTTGTAAAGAGCTGAGTTAGTTTCATCAGCAGATGCTGAAATGACCAATTAAGAAGCAAATTTTTATATTAGATGACTGGAAGTGTTTTTTTTATTAGCCTGCTCATAACACGTTGTGCTAAGCGCACACACAAAGACACATATACATTACCACAGGGAAAAAAAGCATTGAGGCCAAATGCAAATGAGAAACAAAGTTCCTTTGGCAACCAGAAGACTGGTTGGCTTATAAAGGAACATATAAAAAGACAATTTTCTTTGTAATTTCTAATTTTGAGGATTTCAGGGGGTTTAGGAAATGAAGTAATCTCTTTTTTAATGCTGGGAGACTTCCTGACTATAACCACAATTTTCACATCCATTTATACTAAACATAATCAGCTTTCTTCAAGATTTAAATTTTTTAAACTGATACTGTTAAAAAAAATCTAAAGTTTCCTTAAACTAGTTAAAACCTGACATTTGTGTTCGTCATCGTCTTTCAATATATTGTTGATTCTGAAAATGATTTCCCCAGTTATGTGAGTGCGGGGCTTGCATGCCCCCCCCCACTCACCCCGGATACTTTGGTTTCCTCCTACAGTCCAAAAAAAAAAAAACACCGTTCAGGTGAATTATTCACTTGTACATATGCCTGAAAGTGGACTGGTGCCTATGGGCTATGTATTTGTATATGGGCTATGTATGTGTATATGGGCTATGTATGTGTATATGGGCTATGTATTTGTATATGGGCTATGTATGTGTATATGGGCTATGTATGTGTATATGGGCTATGTATGTGTATATGGGCTATGTATGAGCTATGTTTGGGCTACGAGGGAGGGGAGTCATACATGCAACAAAGGAAGAGAAAGAAATGCCTAATGGTGCCTTAAATTCCAGTTTCATTAGCAGAATTTATGGGCTTTGCAAACAAGCTATTGGGTTAGCCATCTACAGAATTAGAATCTAAAGAACACAGTACAGTAAAGAACTCGTACTTACGGACAGTTATAAATTCTATTACATTAAAAATTCAGATTAAATACAATGGATCGTCATAACGAACGCACACGCTACTTTAGGATGCTCATGAAAACATTGTGCGGCTTCAGTTGTTCATTGGCTCGTGGTACAGTACAGCACCATAGGGAGCTACATTTATTATTACCATATAATTATTATTGTTATTATGAACTTCATTATTATTATTTTCTAACTTAACTACAAATTCAACTTGAAGACAGACTTCGGGAACGAATATTGTTTGCAACCTGGGGACTGCCTGTATCTCAAAAAAATATGTTTTCTAAGTGTCAGTGGGTATTATAGACCTGGATTATAAAGCATATATCAACAACGGGCCTTTAATGAAGAATTTTCTTCCTCTTTGACCGTCTAACCCACTCTAAATCCCGACTTGCAGATGAGCTGTATTTTATTATTGTTATACTTCATGTTCGAATTCACATCTGCAGCATGCAAGGGAACTTCAGACAGCATAAACTCCTGATTGTGATTCATGCAACATTTCATTATGCTTTTATCAAATGTGGATCCTTCACCACGTGTATTGGCGAAGGTAGTCAACTGAGAAAAGCTTCATGTTGCTGAAGGACGGATCAAGGCATGAAAGAGATAACTGATTAAAGGTAGAGATACATGCAATAGTCAAGGCAGATTATTACTGCTACACTGCCATCAAATATAGTATAATGCATTACAGTGTTGATTACAATACTTCATAAGCTCCAACACTCCTCTATAATGCACTATAGATACCTTCATAATGCATTATAATGGTCGGTATAAGAATTAAGCATCCTTTGTACTGCATTACAAAGGGATCTACAGTGCGTTATAGATGAGACCTTCATAAAGCATCTGTAATGCACAATAAACATGGTTATAATGTGTTATGCCTTTTTATAAATATTTATGGCTATGTTTATAATACTTTATGAATGCATTATAATGTGATATGGATGTGTTCATATTTTTTATAGACATGTCATTCATAGAAAGTGTTACCAAGTTATTAAATTAAAGGACAGATGTACGTTAAAGCATAATTTAAATTGCTTTTTCATTTGTTAGATACACAAATATACTACTTTACAAAAAGTGAGTTAAGATGTGACTCTTAAGAGTTACAATGTAGAAATGTGGATCATTTCAGTTAGCTTCGAAAGAAAAAATGAAAGACATCTTGTATCTCTTGAGCCCAGTTAACCGAATGACACCACATTTAAGATCTCTCAACCCACAGAAAAGTGACAATATTCCCCAGTCAATCATGAAACAGACATTGACCTGAAGACCGTTAGACCACACTTAACACTCTTTGCTAATTATGCTGTTCTCCTTTGTCACTGTTTCTCGTGAAGGAATTTCACAACAGAACACACCCTACATTATTTATGGATATTTAATAAAATTATGAAATTAACCCATTTTCTAATGTGATTCCTGATACATTCAGACATTTTGAGTGCCACTGTGACTGGATACTCAAAACAAGATGAATGTATATATCTGGACAGATGCAACTTACTAATGTGTAGCCTGAGTTGAATTTATAAGAATACAACTTAAACTTTACACACACATACACTCACATTCGTTTTAGCTACCATAATTTTAGTAACATATATACCACTATTTTGGTAGTTTTGAAGAGGATCAACAGTGCAGTACAATGGAAGAGAGCATCATGGGATAGCTGGTCTCTCATATAATGCACAGGCAACCTTTCCTTGTAATGTATACAAATTTGCAACTCATTATGGCCACTTCCATCATCTTGACATGACTGGTCCATAAGGGGCCCCACCAACATTACTATGATGATCCATGTCGGAATTATATCCTCTCCTAATGATTCATGACCAAAGAATGTTACTTTTAGTTTTTATTTTGAAACTTAGATTACGGTTTTTCATTTTCTTGAAAGCACTGCACCAATATTATTTGCATATGACTACAGCAGCTTTCGTAGTACACAAATGAGGCAGCATGAGAGAGAGGAGATATAGGGGTTGGCCTTTCAGCATCTAATAATCCCTAACCATGCTACTGACAAGCTAATTAAAAAGCCAGCAGAGTGCATCTCATACAGTCTAATCAACCAGGTTAACCCCAATGATCAATTCTTCACAAAATCTCTACAGCTTCAGATGATGACACTGGGCTGACAGACACCTTCTGTTTAACATATACTCCTGTGCTCACTGACAGCAGGACCCAAACCAACTGCCTTGTCAATGGTTCAGTCTTACCAAGTTCTTGAAAATCAATTGCACTGGCAACACACAGTAAGTAACACTATATTGGTTACATCCCCACGGTTCACTATTGCCATAATTATGAAAAAATTATACATGTTAATAACATTAATACTATTTATTAAAATGTATCAGATTAAGCTGAAATGAGAGTCACCACACTTTTTACGTTCGAAAATGTGCTAAAAAGGTCATTATATGTTGTGTTCTGCAATATTCAGGTCCACTTAATATTTCTCATGATTGTTATACTTCAAATGTTTCCTTTTTAAACCCATGACACACATTCAAAAAAGATAACAATACAAGGTAATGTAATAAGATCTATACAAACCAATGGAAATCAAAATTTCATCAGATGATATTTGCAACTATTTACTGTCATTTTCTAAACCGAACAGCAATGAATCATCAGCATTCCACATATAATGGAAAGAAAAAAAAATATCCGGAAGATATTTGGATGTTTTCATAGTGTTGCAGTACGTGACATATGAGAGAAACACAAAGACGCATAACTCAGTGTTCCATGCAATGGAATTAAGCAAAAAAAGCAAACTGAATCATTTATAAACCCGTCTCATGCCTTTCATTGGGAAATCCAGGATCTTGACATGAACAATGGAAAACAGGCAAACAGACATGTACAATACGATGAGCTACATGTGGCGATTCTGTCATTTCCTTAAGTTCTTGTACCGTTGATTTCTATTTCTATACATTCAAGGTGTTTTATGGTGTAGACACCTAGTTTTACTCTTGGTTTCTTCAATGCACTCTTGATGAAGTACATTATTGCATGCAGTGTGCCATGCTGGTGTAGTACTTGTGGAGTGATAAGTCCATACTATTAATATATCAACAAGGTTTTATGTACAATTATGTACACATAAGAACATGACATCCAACTGACCAGGAATGGACAGATCAGACCATTTTAATGTTTCCTTTAAGATCAATCTTATCTACCCATCAACTCATCACGACTTGTACACATGCTGACACACACAGGTACAGGTGCAAATGAAAGCAAAACAGCAATAAAGACACTGAATTTTTTAAGTCCTTCATAAGGACCGAAGACAAAGTAAACATTTAGCATTTAAAAGAATTAGGAATCTCTCATATAACTAGGATTCAGGACTGGAGGAGTGAGCTACAATTCTCAAGAAGGTAATTGTAATGGTTGACAACATGCCTTGTGTATCTAAATGAAATTGCAGCAATTGTTCTTTAAATAATGTTGGTCCGCATGGTATTACATTGCGATATATGATATTTATAAAACAAAAAGGGAGATGGAATTTACCCAAAAAAAAAACCATAGCCAAATAGAACTTATTATCTACCAATAAAAGTTGTCAAGTTTGTGGTGTTGGCACTAGTTGTGTCAACAGACACAGAGCAGTCAGGGCAAATGCTGAAATGGTATGATCGTGTAGCAATAGAATACAGATTTTACACATTTTCACGTTCCAAAAACAATGACCCAGGGGATTTACCCATTTCAGTTTCTATGGGGATATTATGGCAAAAAAAACTATATGCACTCCAAGTAATTTATATTTTTCTGATACTACTAACGACACAATCAAAAATATCATTAAAGCTCTTAGCAACTTACAATATATACTGAATTTTAGTGTTGCTGTGCTTTTAATTATTTGGGCCTCAGTTTTTTGGTTAAATACATCACACTCTGATGGCATTGTGGTTTGTCACACGCTAGTTTATAAATACATTTATAATAAGTTCTAGGGACATGCAAGGGTAACATATATGCTAAATGCCTTGTCAGATCATCTGTCCAGTTAACATGCATTTTTATCTTACTAAGCATTTGCAACTTTCCTCCAATTCCTATGCCACATTGTACTTTTCACACAGTTGCACATAAGTGAGTTCCCATCAACAGGAAATTATAAGGACTAATTTAAAAGTTATGCAGGTACCATCATTAAAACGAGGCAGCCTATTTGTGTTATGATGAGTATTTTTAAGTGAAAAGACATTTTCAGTTTAACTAAAGCTGAAAACTAGAAACGCGCAATTCCACTAATTTCATTGGCAACAATTTCGGTAGTGACTTCAGTCTACTAAATGATTCACCCTAATCTGATCATTTCTAGTATTTGATGAATGAGATCCACTAAAAACAATTCTGAAACTGGCACAGGAATAAAAGCACAATGGTTGACAAAGCTGAGTGCACATTTTTTTCTGCCATGTACAGACACAGAGGATGGTAATTAGCAAGTAACTGCACACACTTCACACTAATCCCGCAACATCCTGATAACTTTATCTGATTTTACCATATATATGGGTAGTATAGGTTACATCAGCACTCTGTTTTCAAGAGGGACTTCGGCTCCATCTGTTGTATAATTAATGGTCCTTTATTTCACATAATTGCTCCAAACAAAAGTTGAATCATGACTGGCAAGGTTAGACCTTAATGTGTTACCACACAAATCACATAGTGCAGATAGTTCTGAATACAGAGAGTATTAAATCATATAGACTTAACTTGACGAGTCCCTTGCTGGACATACTATATCTAATGCAAGACTGAGATAAAATGGAACACAGAAACCTATTTCACTTTTGCTGTAAGCTGCTGCTCCAAGAACACATTTTAAAAATTGCCTTGCTTCTTCTGCACCTCTTGCAGTGTACTAGAACATTTTAAAAAATTAAACAAAAAATGCTATCAAAAGGTTCATGCCTGTCTATTGTGGTTCCTAGCATGGAACAGGATTCAACCAAGAGGCACAAGACAACATTCAGAACGTTTGGGAGCATTTTATGTTTATAACTAATAAACTTATACATTTTTAGATGTTCTTATCTAATGTGACTTACTTTTGAGAGACCATGGTTCAGGGGCATCAGAAGCATTTTGAATGTGGGGGGGGGCGCGCACTGGCATAAAACTAATATTTTATGTTAAATGTGGGGGGGGGGGTCCCAAATGAATAATTATGGAATGTGAGGGGGGCACGTCCCCCTCAGAATTAATGTTGGCAACACCCATGCCATAGTAATATTTATGAAAATGTCCGAGACATTGCTAGCTTTTTCCACTACTGGCCTTTGTTCATATAGTTTGCCAAAACCTAAGCAAGATATGACCTTGAAAATTACACTAAGAAACACAAATATTCTGTCTTTGAGGAAAGAGGTTTATTGAACACAAATGGGTTGCTTGACCAAAATTCTGTTGCTTCACACAATGTAAGAACCATTTCAATGACTGCTCTGGTTTTTGTTGGCACTGAGTGAAATCACTCAGCCAATCACAGGCTTTGAATAGGTGATGACAATTTCAGCCACAGAGACCTAACCTGCAGTCACACACTGCCCCGTACATAGACATGATAATATACTAATTATTGTTGGCTAGGCAGGTAGCCAGCTAGGTCACAAAGGACAGGGAATAAAAGCTACATTAAGGCAATGTTATATAAACATTGGCTACTGCCATACAACGCAGTTACATATTAACAAGAAATACACAAAAATACACCACCCATTGTGGAAAACATTATTAATGTGTTAAATAGTTACCTACCCTTTGAACTAGAACTGAATTATAACCCGCTAGAATAAAAAACTCTTCCGAATGAATTTATTCATTTTTAATAAACAGCAGGTGGTCAATTCATTAAGAACTGAAATGAGTGGAATCTCAATTGGACTAAACCATTTTGGGAGGTGTGTAGGGGAGTTAGATAAGTGGATGACCTTTTCCTAAATAAGAAAATAACTTAATATGTAATGCATTATAATTTTATTATTATAGAAATACATGACTTTGACACAGATGCCCTTTCCTGAAAAGGGAAAAAAACATCACTTCAACATTAAATTTAATAAAAATCTATACTACTATGGCAAGGAGATTGGTGTGTTAGACTGTGCATAAAATATCACGATAACTAATCCCTAGCTTACTTAACTTGAATTAAAATGATACCCTTTTATTGGGTAAATTGTAGACACTAGTAGATAGGCTCTACATCCTGTACAAAACTTCACTAAATGTGTAAACTGTAAGTTACATAAAGGACAGAAAGTTAAGAATGCCCAGACAGATAGGTAATTCTTACATCATTTACTTAGTTGCTTACACCACTTATTTAAATTAGCTAGCTTCTTATATACCTTCTACAATTTAGATTATAGGAGTCGGATGTTATACTCATCCTTACAGCGCTTCCATAAGAAAGTGACTCACATGAGCCTTAGCGGCTGTTCTGTTTGACTAGACGGTAATTGTGATCTTTATGGTTGGTGAGAGTTCAATTTGGCAATGGCTGTTCATGTGTGTCATTTTATATAGTTGTTTTTTTACATAATAGTATTTTTGTTTTTGGTGTGTTTGAATGCACCACCGTCTGTTCAGTTTATCAGTTATCCCAGTGCTCGCTTCTCTGTCTAGAACAGCAACACACATTTTGATACTAGATATGACTTGTCTAGTGTTGGTAAAGTTCACCTGTGGATAGCATGAAGGCTATGGAGGTTACAGGAAGACAAACAAACGTGAGAAGCTTAACGTCAGCAGCATACTAAATTTAAAAACGGCTAGCAGGTCTCTTCATAAATGAAGCAGAATGGATATGAATGGGTAAAAGTTACTTCTGTGACAGATCCATTTATATCAGTTTAATGTGATCTACTGTATGGCCAATAATTTAAACTGCAAATAAAGCATATGACATCTACGGGAAAAAAGCCCAAATGGCCAAAGTCTCCGATCGCTCGCACATATTAACTGTATAAAACTGTATCCTGTATTATTGAGAGTATAGATGTCTACACAACAAACAGCAATATAATCAAATATTAAACGAGATGCCTGCTTCCCAACCGCGTCTCAGTAACGGATTTCCTGGTTTTACAGCTAAGTATATACCCTTATCAACATTCACAGCAGTAACGGGAAGCATTCGTTTTTAGTAAAAGCGTTTGTCAAAACACCAGTGTTAAGCTAAAAGCAGCCCTTTAACGTGTGCAAGGCTGGAATAATGTCATATCTCAGAGCTTTTGTATATGTACACATTATGTTAAAACTTTAGGTGCGCTTGGGACGCGAAACCAAATGCAAAATGGTTCCTTGTAGACCATTTATTAAAAAAAATATGCATAACAGACAGACAGGACCGCCTAAATTATAAGCACACGCGTTAGAGGTATGGATAAGTATCCGTCCCCGGAGAGTTGTGTCCTGCTTAGACTTGCACCTGACTTGCCGCACCATGGCAAGTGACTCTAGACGTTTATATCCGTCTGCACCAAAATGATTCTCCTTCACATGCAGAAACTGTCACACTCAACATTAATAAATGCATCAGGTGCACTTCCAGCTTAATGTATTATGTTAAAAACCCACCCCAAAGAAAAAATTCTGTAATGTCGGTTTCACAGACACCTGTATTCCCCTCATTTGCATTTCGAAAATATGAATGACACAAGTTTCGTCCATTTATACTGAGTTTGCCTCCAATCCAGACTAAATTCTATCATTTAAAGAGAGAGTTAAGTGAAAAGTTGAAAATTGAAAATCCATTATTAAAAGAATAGCTAAAAATATCATCAAATATTTAATTTTAATCTACGTACCTTTGTAGGAATGCATTCCTAATAAATTTATATGAAAAAACGATAGCAGAAATTAAGTTCTCGTGTTTTTCTGTAAAGAAGTAAGCAAATATATAGTTACCTTGTTTCAGTTTAATTTCCATGCTATTTGTATTCAACAACTTCCCTCTGCTGGACAGCAATGTCTCACTGCTACGGTCCTATAAACAGATATTAATCCGCCATAAAACATAGTGCCAGTAAGTCCCAGCTCCAAAAAAAGAAAAAAGTGGCTGCAATACAAAAACTTTGTAGTTAATAGTCAAGGTATTAGTTTTCAGTAAAGTGGGACTACAGAAATATGAACTTGATTTTTTATATTGACGAGTAGGGATAAAATTATAGTCTATTTTTGTCTAAAATGAAAATGTGGATCCTTCCGCTTATACCTAAAATTAAGCAGAAGGAAGTTACATAAAATTTGTTTTTATAGTCACGGCTCGAGTTTATAAATTTAATTTTTCTTCATCGATTGCTGCCCTTTCTGGAATCTATAGCTTAAAATACAACTCATTTATATCTTACACTATCTTCACCCGCTTGTCTTACCTATGCATTACATTTTTTCCTGCATTAAACGATACGAGTTCACACCGGAGACTCACGTCTACTCCTTTCGGTTTTGTTCTTTTTCTAAATCCCTATATTACACCTCTCATATTTATAATGCCTGCAACAGATTTTTTTCATATATATCTTTGGCTTAAATAGTATTAAAAACTCCGTTCGTCAGCATGATAACCCTTCTTTCCGGATGTGACTGATTTGTCTTTTAAGCATACCCAGTAACAAGCTTTTCCTGCTGGGTATTGGCTTCATTCATGCACCTCCAAGTATCGGAAGCACTATCAGTTTCAAGGAATATATTTCTTGTATGGTAATATGGGCGATAATTCAGGTCCACAACCTGTCGCTTGTCACAACGTTAATTAATTTCGCACACAGCAGACGCATTGAACTTTTTCTCCACAAAAATGACCCTTACTGCTCTAAAGCTTCTAAAACGTGGGTCATAAAAATGGGAAGTGAGTTGCCACATGCTTTTCTCAATGCACAGGAAATGCGCTCCAAAGCTGACATTATTGTTGACCTCGTATAGCCTATTAATGAAACTGAAGGATTGGGGAAGAGGTAATACTGAAATACAATTCTTTGGTTGGTGTGGTAAATATGTGCCATAATTTTAAATGTATTGTAGGGAATTTAAGCCGAACGTGTAACGTAAGGGTTGTAATTATATTTAAATATTTGATGACAGTAGCCGTCTGCATATATATAGTAATGCGCAAGGATTAATCAGCCCAAGTAAATTGCTTTATCGACTCGTATACGTTTACAGAACTGCAATGGGCTAGGGTGCAGTATATAGTGCAACAAGATCGACTACCCTGGAATCTTAACACCCTTATGGGCAAAAGCTGTCAAGGCTAAGCCGGAAGTTGCAGTGGGTGTGCCATTCACCAGCGTGCGTAACACGCGTGGGTCTTTCCGTATGGCTAAATGTGTCAACGCCTGGTTGGCGGACTCCATGGCAAGTATAAGCGCAACGCAAGTCACTTAACTTACGGTTGGTGACATTAGTCTTACAAACGTTGCGTATGAATATGAATTGTTAAATAAGATCTGACCCTTATTTAACCAATCGACTGTTATGGGAGATGGTCAGATCTATTCAGTAATATGTTCTACATGTAACCTACCTTCTGTTGTTTTGACAGCATAAAAATATGACATTTTAAAAATATGACAGCCAGAGAGCTTGATTCTGACCATCTCCACGTCAGTCCTTGAGTAGTAAGGGTCATTTTTGTGGACAAAACAACAGTCAAAGCATCTAGTGTGTGCGAAATGAATGGACGCGTTGTGACAAACGATTTTGACCATGTACACGTCAGTCCTTTATATACTTGAACTACACGGTTCTTATAATGGTTAATGGTTTGTACTAGAGTAAGGTGGGCAGTAATACAACACATTACATTTACTCCGTTTACGTAGGTGTGACTGTAGTCTTCATGGCAAATGCCATGGATCAATAAACGCTTCTAATTTATTCAATAATAGCCCACACTAATAATAATATCACTGAATGTTTCAGCAGTGATTTGCACCGTATTTTCCCCTTACTTTGCACATTTGTACATGGGCATTGGACTATCCTGGAAGGCTTTTGATGCACTGTTTGGGTGCCCTGTGATAAAATTTGAGAAGAATAGTTTTCCAAAATAACTTGTGGAAAACTATCTAAACAACATTCAGTAACTGCCCCCCCGCAGTTCGGTGAATATTGTAAATACACCTTGCTCTGCTTTTCGTCACGAAATATATCTGCAATAAATAGGAAATTATTGTAGTAGATGGGGCGGGAGGGGGGTGTAATCTGTACATTGTATAGTTTAACTGGGTAAAGCCCACGACATAATAAGTTCAAAATTAATCTTTAAAGTAAATTCAGCAGGTGGGAGTGGGACCTTTTCTTCCTCATCACTACAGCCTGAACCAGAAACATTTGGATATGCGCATTTGGTCTCAAATTAACATACAATTCGTAATCTTACAACAACAGCCAGTTATTTCAGTGCGTTGAACACTAATATTAAAATTGCACAATGTCTGTGTGTGTGAGTGTGTGTGTGTGTGTGTGTGTGTGTGTGTGTGTGTGTGTGTGTGTGTGTATATATATATATATATAT
>JAODJW010004977.1:0-27758 GCA_026777045.1 Hyperopisus bebe | reverse complement strand
CAAAGGGCCGGTGTGTATGCAGGTTTTTGGGATAACCTGTAGGTCAGCTGTTCCAACCCAGTTGTGAGGACTCTTCAGCCAATCAGTCCTCTAATTATTAATCTAATTAGGGAGTTGCAACAAAAACCCGCATACACAGTGGCCCTTTGCGGATAAGATTGGCCACCCCTGGACTAAGGGATAGAAATTTTGACACACAGGGTGAAGAACATGTTAACACCACATCTGCCGAGTGGGGGTAGGAATCCAAAGCACAGTGCCAGAATTAGGCAGTTACACTGCTAAACATAGAGATAACATAGTGCTGCACATTGAGTGCAAACCAAACATTACAATAAAAAAAAACAACAGGAATCAAGCACCGCTAGTGTTTGATATCCCAATAATAGTCATGCATTTGGATCAGGAAAAGGATGGATCTCCCTGACAATCAATGTATTTGCATTGATCAGAGTTCATTGAGTTCATCAGTTGAAATCACATTTCACCCATTTAACGCACCAAACTCAATGCAAACAGATTTATTTGTAACATATTCAAGATGAGGAATATGATTCTGCTTTGAAAGTCAATTTTCATTTTATGATAACGATTGAGACAAAAACCATTGCTGTAACTGTACTTTATCCCAAGTACACTGGCAAAGACTTGGCAAAGAAACTGTAGGAAAGTCATTTTAACATCTTACAATGCACTTAAATATACCATAATGATGGCTGCTATTGAGGACTCATTTACATTAACATACATAAAGAGTAATTCCTAGCTTAAGTCAAATTACCAACAGGACTGATTGATTGTTCTGGAATAAAAAACAAGCACACAAGATACGCATCTTTTGTTTGTGGATTCATGCTGTCAGACACCATGTAAAATATTGTGATGGTACTGGAATGAGTCTTTTATTTCTCATATACTTGGTAAAAAACTCAAAACTAAGTGATACACTTTCAAATGGAATATTTGACAGATTATCTTGGTGAAGTCACTTCTTCCATGTAGATTTTTGACAACACAACCATTTGCTTTAACAGACTGTTACTTCATGTTGTATAACAATATATGGCTTTATAACAAGAAAACGCCTCATGTGATTTCATTAAATAAATCTTCATTTTTGATTTAGAACTTCAAATAACCACAGTCAAAGTATGTATGCAGACACAAGTGACTTGTTTATTTATCTGAACCAGAAAAATGTTTCTAAAACATTAATTTTTCTGCACTCAATAGGGGGACCTGTTCTTAAAACCTGGCCTCACACACACAGACACACATCAGTTAATATCTTGGTAACTGATAAATAACTGAAAATAAATGCTTCTCTAACAATGCCTTCTGCCAGGCCAGAAATCATACTGGTGACATTTAAAAATAAGCATAAGTGATCTAATGGCTTACTGAAAATGAACATGAAGGTTTTCATACCAGAAGTCAGTTAGCTTACATGTGTGCTACAAAGCATAAAAGCTACAAAAATCAACAGAATGGAGCCCAAGCCTACCCAATTTTTGTATCTAGTTACCATATTAACGATAGGAAGGACCTATCCTGGCATAGTTTAGTATATAAAGAAGTGCTGGGGCCACCTGACAGGTGAGCTAAAAGGAATACAGGTCTCCTTTAGAAATTAGACTATCACATAAAAAGATATTAAATATAAAAATAACAAAACATTAACTAAAAACCTATTACCTTCATATAGACATCAACATGGAAACAGCCACAAGTAGTATTAAAGTGATCCATACTCAGTTGATGAAGGAATGTTTTGAAGTGCATAGTTGACGTACATATGCTGATCAGTGAAGATTTGCATATGTAATTCCAGGTAAACATACTGTAGTAAGCCTAGTGCACCCCCAGTGGCTACAGGATGAAGACTTAGAAGCCTGTGAGGTATGTGCAGCTGGCTTTCATGCACCAGATAGTGCACAAGAATGTGTTAAACATGGGGCACAAAGCCTTTTGCCCCCTACTGCCACCCCCACCCCATATACTTCCATATTAATTTAGAGATCAACTTCAATGTATACCTCTGAAAACAGATTACAGTATGTGATCTAATTAGAACTGTGGATTCAGAATTTAAAAAAAGAGACAGATATTTCACACTGTGTCGATTTGATGACATCACAGAGAGAAATGTCTAGAACTGCAGATTTACAAGGACAGATGTTTATTCTGACCGCCCCATCTCTGGCTCTCTTTCAGAAGAATAATGGGACTCTGTTGCTAAATCACAAAGGTTCTCTTTCTTCTTCTAAACCACACCAGGAACAAAAGATTCCCATTTGTTAAACCATGAGCTGATTAATAGGGGGGGCACTAGCCATTCAAATGGCAATCTTAATTCTTGTCTTGTCTCTGCACGACTCACCCCTTTATGTGTCCAAACTTCACTGTCTCCACTGTTTCTGAAGAATGAGCCTAGTTTAAATATGCTGCACTGGGACGTTAAGGAGATTAAATAAATCCCTCAAATCCTTCTCACAGGGCCGCAGACATGCGTGGTCTGACACCAATATTAACATACTATGACAGTGTGTATTAAAACTACGTTACTGACCCCTACTTGTTTTAAAAAAATGAGCCTTATGTTTTTGCATCTCCAACTGACAGAGAAGTCTGAGCAGTTCTTATAGAGTGCCTTTTACAAAGAAATGTCACGTTGTTTGTTGAAAGGAAAGAAAATGCACCTGGGACTGTTTAATAAAGTTTGGCTGTTCAAATTCTCATCACAAGGGAAAATGAGTGAGGCCTAAAATAAAAGTAAAATAATTGTATTTTTTGTCATTTTTAAAATCTCTGTTCCAAAAGGAAAAAGATCAAAAGCTGAGAAAAAAATATAAATATAATTCCAGAAATCTGTTTTTTACAATTAATAAGGTAAATAAGTTTGCCCCCTTCAAACCCTTTAGGATTGTGATAAAGCAGTGTTCTTACAACCAAGCACACGTGTCTGCCCTGGTGACATTGCAGAGAGCTTGGAAAACACTGATCTAATTAGTGTGATGCTGGCTCCACCCACTTCTGGGCAGTCCCACCCACTGCCAGCGTGTGAAGCACAGCAAGATTCTTTTTGAGTCCTTGTGCTCTTGCAGGTACCAAGCATTCTAATCCAGGGGTCTCCCAACCCCTAGGTCAAGGGAAGTATTCCACCAGCCCATATATTTTCAAGCCACACCTTTTTCTATGACCCCTGGCATTCATGCATTATAATCACATCCTAAAAATCTATTAAATCTGGGCTGCCAATGTGTCCACCCACCCCAAGTCAGCAAGTATTACTGCCAGCCCCCCCAAGCATTATAATATTAGACTTTATTAGCATATTAGATGCACATACCCTCAATACGGTCAGGGCATATCACTGTTACCCTGGACACTTTTCTGAACTAGGTTTGTGTCTGACACTGATTCTTGGATTATGTTTTAATTAGTGTCACTGGTGCTCAATCACTAATCTTTCTGGGTTTGCACCTGGATATTTGAAATTTTTCATTACATAACCATCGATATCAGTCATCCGGCGAACTCACCTATGACAGCTACTTTCCATTTACTGCACATTTTAATATTTAATAGATTAAACAGACCTTTATTTATAAAAAATAATGTATGTACATGGCCAAATTTGGCAGTAAATTTTGCACAGGGCACAAAACCAAATAACAACAATTGGTAATTCAGCATCCATTTTATTTTTTTAATGTTTTATAAGCGCTTTATAATCTCTTCTGAACCCATACCATTTAACTCCAAGCAATGTCCGATCCTCTCCTTAATCTAGCTATAATCTGGGTGATTCCTTTTTTGGGCCACATATTCATGTCCTCGTGTTTAACTGGCTCTTATTCTTTTATAAAATTAGACAAATCTTTATAACAAACCTATTTTATTATGTATTTAGGTGTTTTCTATTGCTTTAACAAAGATAAATTATTTTTTATCTTTTTACATCTCTTTAAAGCACCATTTCTCTGGAATATGCGCTCATTTTAGCATGTCCCAAATGCAATGTATTCAACTTCCTCAGTAAATATAAACTATAAACTTATTTTGTTTTCTGTAATTATATAATATATTATATGTCCCCGCATTCGTTTTCCACCGTCTAGTTTCTTGGCTCCCTAAAAAGATTACAAATCCATACAGCCATTTCCACAAAGTGACATTTGTTTTTGGGGGGAAATTAGAAGACTAAGGTAAGCTTTAAATGTCACTCTCTCCTGTATTTTTCTCAATTTTATATTACACACTGGTTTGAGGCACCCTTAAAATTCCACCCTGCTAGTATATATTATGGGAAATATTTATTGGAAAAAATATTTTTTAAAACATGTTAAAAATAGCTATTTAAATGCTGATCAGCTGTAGAGTGTGTGCTGACTAAATGTTGCTCACTCAAAGAGCTAGAGCTAAATTAGCTAGAAATATTCCACCCTGTTAGGTTCCACCCTGTTAGACTATGCAGCCTACTGAGTAGAAATTGCACAAGAATATTTATTATTTTCATTATAATGACTTGTAGATTTATTATTTGAGTGTATTTCTTGTGTATGATAATGAATAATAATCATATAATCAAAAAGTATTATTATTATTATTATTATTATTATCATTATATGAGTGTATATGAGTGTATTTATTTATGTTACTACAGTGGTATTATTATTATTATTATTATTATTATTATTATTATTATTATTATTATTATTATTATTATTAGTTGTAGTAGTAGTATTGTTGTTGTGAATCTGAATCTACTTGTTAAGAGGCCTACTCGGTTCCACCTTGTTCTATTCCACCCTGTTAGGCAATTATTAAAAAAAATATTCTAATCACAACAGTAAGTGTTTGGTATATTTGTATATTGTTTTGTTAAATGATGTACATATAATGCATCTACAAATACTTTCATTTCTAATTATTAAAATTCCTCATACAAGACAACAAAATGGGGACAAAAAATGCACAGATTCCATTATTCTGACATTGTACTCTTCATAAAATTAAAACTGTTAATACTACAAGAATGAAACTTTTATCATAGCAAAAGGGACATATTGTATCCCAGAAAAGTTCGGTATTGTTTGACTTGTACATTATTTAAACTCTGTGATTACCATGTACATGTCCCTAACAGGGTGGAAAACATCTGGAGAAATATATACAAAAAACATTCCATAATTATAACATTTTCAACCCCTGAGCTTGGCAAACATGCATTCCTCATAGCTAAGTATGGTATAGTCCTGACAAAATGTTTAAACCATAAAATACAATCATTCCAATTTTCAGAAAACAGACAAATATATGGTCCAAAACAGGAATCACCCATCTACCTGATCCATTTACTGTGGATTAAAAGCCCAATGTATCTACACTACCTCCATAGACATATATGTTGTCCCACATGGAGCTGTTGCCATGGAAAATAATTGGCAAATTAATTATAACATTCTGACGTGTCTCCTTTTTGTGGCAGATCCAGTCTGTTATAGGTACAAAGCTCTAACAAAGATGAGTATTAGATTCATATCAGTAGGATTTATCAGAGGCACTTGATTACATCTCAGTGGTCCTAAAAGACGCTGGCTCAGGGCAATGCACATCTCACACTGAGTGGAGACCTCCTTACACAGCCTGAAAACATGTATTATCAATCGAGAGTAAACAAAAATCTGTGAGACTATGTCATCTTTCTACTTTGGAAGATCTATTATCCTTGATGTCATTATACTTGTAAACAAAAAGTTGTGTTAAAACAACTTTCAGGTCTTCCCACCACATGAAGCTGCATTTTTCTCTGTTGCTATTGTAATTTTGCTGCACATCTGAAATTATCATTCCAGCTTCCACAACCTAGACTAAATACCATTAAAGGTTTGAATCTATGCAATGAAATGTCTGATTGCTTTAACAAACAATTTCTTTTATTCGTCAAATTTTACCTGCAATGAAGAAAAAGAATTTAGAATTTAATTGTCTTCAGGTCCACATAAGATAATGCTATTGGGATTCCCAAAAAATTCTAATTAGCTGATTGGAAAGTCAGTATCAGGAATGAGGTGAAGACTGCAGCCACTTTACCTTCACCCATTGGAACGGCAGAAGGTGCACTCCACTCAGGCATTGCAGTGAGGCTGATGATCTGTAAATACATGGTTGAGGTGCATGATGGGTAACAGACACTCATCACGACATGTGGCAGGTAAAGCTCAATATTGCCCCTTTTTGACAGGGTATTTTAAAATAGAGTAATTAAACAAAGAGAATGATTGGTTTCTCACAAGATCTGCAGCTTTCCTTAGTATTATTGCAGTGCTCGGCCCTGTTTTGCCATTATACTCACCTCCTGGGATTACATCATGATAATGGCATCTCTGCATGGGGATCACAGGTTAAAGACCCTAAAGGTGCATTCCAGTTACTCCAAATGCCACTGGACTCCTGCAGTAAGCAGAACTCTGCAAGCTAGAGTGAGAGAGGTGAACAACACTATGATTGAGATATTGATGCTTAACCTTGGTCCATGGGAGGCGCCATGTCTGCCAGATTTTCAAACAACTTCAACAAAGTTTTTCTCAGTTTGCAGGACAAACTGAATGCAACTACAGCTAACCATAGCACATTCCATCTGGCAAACTGCAGCTAGGAATTGTATATCTGATACGGCCACTTTAACTGTAGATGGAGTTCATGCTTCCTGCTGATTTAACCCTTCCATCCTGTGCACTTCTTACCATCTCCAGGCAAATGAATGGTTAGAATGTGCCATTGGTATGTGAGCAAATATACGATGATTAAAATTAATGCAATAGTGGTTTGTGCTGCAAATTCAGATGACCTGTCTCTAGTGACACAACCACATGCTTTGTAAAGTGAAGCCATAACTCTGTCTATGTTTAAGCACAGCAAAGCACTGATTAACTATGCAAACAAAAAGAAAACCAAAAGAACTCATACAACACAGCCGTTGTTTGTTGTTTGTTTTTATCTCACTGGAATTCCCTGCTTTGCTACAGATCAAAATCTCCACTGTGATGGAACACAAGGAAATTCAGCTCTCTTTAGCATTCTTCTTGTTTGACATGCTAGTAAAAAGGGCAATTCTGACAACATTCTGAGATGGATCTCACTATGCACCCGGTGATAATTGGGATAGTCCCTCCAGGGATTTGAAAGCAAGAGTACTCATGATTTCAAAAGTATACACACACAATGAAGTGCAAAGTTTAAATACTTTTTAAATGTGCATTGATTCACATTGACCCAATCAAGCCATTTGAACTGACTGTAAAGGGATGGACAAAAAGCAAATGGTGAGAAATCCCAGTAATGAAGAGAATTTTGTGCACATGGTGAAAAAGCTGCTTACAGTTTGTATGTGTGATGGAAATGCAATGCATTGAGAACAGAAAGAATTTAAAAGGCACCTATATTTTATTTTAGAAAACATTCCCTCAATACGAATGTTTCCTTTTTTTAGTCAGCAGGCCTCCAAAATGCATCACTAGTTTCTCAAAAAAAACCTTTCTCAAAAATGCAGGCATTTAGATGTGTAATCTGCACATTGGAGTCCAAAGTTTGAAGCACAGAAGATGTTTCCAATTTTAAACCAAAAATTGTGAAACCCATTCTGTACACAAAACTGCCCAGATGACCTAGAGCATTGACTGGATGGATGTTATAGCCCATGGTTGAAATGTAACTTGATAAGAAGCTGCACTCTGTGTTGTACATGGCATAGATGACGTGTATTTCCAACAATGTAGGGCTGCAAAAAAAAAAATTTTAAAACAATTTTAACGATCTCTATTTCAAAATTTTATTCAGGACTATGTTGCAGGATACTGACTTAGGTGACAGAAAATTCAAGTTATTCCATACTTTTGTTGGTTTGGTCTTATGTTGACCCTCCACAGATGAAGCCACGATATTTATCTTGCAAACAGCAAAAATGCAACCAGTTGATGACAAAATTTGTTGTCAGTAATTTTTATTACCGACTAATATTGATGTTCTCGATTAGTCATTGCATCTCAATAGCAGTGTGTAGTTCCATCTTATTTTCAAGAGGTAGCAGAATTCATATTCCAAAAAATGCTAATTAAACCCTGTTCCAGGGTACTTGATTTAGAAAAATGCAAATCCTAAACAATGACAATCCAACCAACATCCTAAACGATGAGTGCTTCTCAATACAAAGAAACCAAAGACCATTATTGTGGTCTTGGCAAGAGCAGTTTTGCTAACATACATCCTAGTAACAAACTTGGGATGTAATGAATCATGGGATTGTTCTCGTTTGGTGAAGACTGATGCATTCTTGAAATTTGAAGGAGGGCAAGAACGACATCCAGGAATTTTTCCCATCCTCTGTTCTTAGCATTTGAACCGGCAATCGAAGGTGAAACTGATAAAACAGATACACAAAAACCCAAGTACGTTAAAGTGAAACAAGTGACAGTGTACTCAACATTGCTGCTTCAGTTACAGTTATATTACTCACCTGATTGCTGGAGTAAGATCTAAGACGGGCCTACAGTGGAGGTCTGAGGTGGGTGGTAAAGCCCCAGCAGACTCTTCAGCTCCATAATGTGGGGTGTCACAAAGCTGCATAACATTAGAATGCAAACTGTTAGCTTTTTGAACACTAACACACCACGGCCATTTCAAGAACCTGTGCTTAGTGAGCACAGCTCTTAGCCTCTCATAGCTGTAATTTACTCATACAATGTAAACAGAAGATAAATTGCATAATTTACTCTGTGGTGACAGAATTGATGACCAAAAAAAAAATTAAGATACATTATAGCTTTCCAGCATAATAAAATGCATTTTAATTTAACCATAGAACACAATGAATATATACATTTTTCCATTCATCTATCTTCCATAAGCACTTCTTCAATGAAAGGTCGCAATGTACCAGGAGTTTGCCACAGGCAACATAGGATACAAAACAAGGAAACAATGTAGAAAGGAGTCCAGGGGATTGCAGGGATCACACACACATACACACAATCCTAATCCATGGGCGAGCTTGCCCATGACTGCATGTAGATTATAGGAGGAAACTGTGCATGGTCATGGTAAGTACATGCAGATCGCTGATATGACCCTGATGGTGAAGTAACAGGGCTACCCACTGATTCACTGCAGCACCAATGCAAAGTTATTTTCTGAAAAATTTAAGCAGACTGTAAATTTTAAATACAAACATGGTTTTCAGTGGGATTCATGGCTGGAGACCAAGGTGTCCATATTTTTCAGATGTCATGCTGGGAGATCCATTTGTGGCTAAAATTCAGCCTCTGTTCAAAGTCAACCAGGTTTTCAGTTTTAATGACCCGATACTAAGCAGAGTTGATGAAGATATTAAACTTAACAAGGGTCTGGGGCAAATAAAAGTTAAACAGCTGTGTAACCTTAAAAACCTGATCATATTTTACGGTAGATGCAAACCAGTTTGGCATATGCATCCAAACCCACCAGTGATGTCTACAGTCAATGGGTTCTGTTTTTATCTCCTTGGTTTCAATAAAAACTATAAACACTTACACATCTTAGCTCATCGAAATAAATGCCTTTTTTGACAACCCTTCCAGACAGCTTACTGGCATGGAGGTGCTGTCTAACTATAAACAGGGACTCTGTGACCCCTAGATGCATCCAAGTTCTATAATTCAATAAATATTCCTCCTTTCTGTTTCACAAATGTTTACTACACTTCTAAAGATTTGAAAGTTGTCCCTTGTAGAAAGAATTCTTTACTCATTGTACTCATTTCCATATTTGTAAAGCCATTAATTCAATTTATGAATATTCTATTTTTCCCATTGTATAAGATCTAATGCATGTCACCCCATTTTGATTTTTTTGCATTTTACTTATTTAGAAGACAGTCTT
The DNA here is from genome assembly GCA_026777045.1 of Hyperopisus bebe. Lineage (NCBI taxonomy): Eukaryota > Metazoa > Chordata > Actinopteri > Osteoglossiformes > Mormyridae > Hyperopisus > Hyperopisus bebe. Next base: position 17,840 of record JAODJW010004977.1, on the reverse strand, counting down.
ATCCAAAGCGATATCCTTTTTTTTGTTGTTGTTTTTGTATTTGAGAAAGCAGGGTCAGTCAGTCCTTAGAGCAATTGGGGGTTAAGGGTCTCCTTCAGGGGCGCAATGGTGACATCACTCTTTTGAGTGCTGGAACATTCACAGCATCCTAACCCACACATAACCCCCAAACAGTGTTTTCACCCAGTTTGAAATTAAGGAGCTTTTGCTTGTTAGGCCAATGTGATAAGCACTACACTATGGAAACTGAAAATTTATTGCATCCTCCTCCATTTTCACAATGCAACTTGAAAATAATAAAACTTTTATGATGAGTTATTACGTTAGAGAAGAATAACTTGTTCATTGTTTTATTGACATGAATCTATGCATCACACATGCAGCATCTGTGGACTGAGTGACATGTTTTGTAGAGAAGCTTCTGCTCTGATTTATTCACTCTGCATGTGACCATTTTCTGATACTGTGAAATCTCTCATTTTCAGAGCTGTAACACTTGCTTTCTTAGCCACACTGAGGTCTAGTTGGAAGGACCCATTAATTTTAAGATTCAAAGGCCAATTTTTTTATTTTTCTCAATAGATTTATTGTGCACTTCAGTAGAGAGATTTTAAAAGTCATTTTCACCAGATATACAACAACATAGAGTGTGTTACTTCAATAATGTCTGTAACTGCGTATACGCGGCTCTCAAAATTAAGTACTGGTTGGTTTGGTATTTGAACTTGCTACAACTATATATAGCTGTTACAGTATATACTCATGGGTATTGGAACCTGGGGCAGGGAGGCGGGTGGCAAAAGTGGGAGATCTCTCCCATGAAATAGACTTTGTTACTTTTAGGTTGTGTCCCCCACCCCCCAAATGTCTCTTTCAACACCATTGAATAGAGTATAATAATAATAATAATAATAATAATAATAACAATAATAATAATAATAATAATAGCTCATTATTAGTTATATGTGTACGGTATAATTGTTTATCAGTTATGTTAATAAGTCACAGTTAAAGTCAATCACAACACATTTAACTGCAGATAAAAATGTAACGTATATCCGTTAATGTTGGTAATTCTACATATCTCTAAATGGGCATTAAAGATAATGGATAATAGTAAGATTTTTCTACGATTTGGTTAACTTAAAACCAACAACTGAAAATTGTGTATTTATCTGCGAGATTCAAAAAGATATAAAAACTAAAGAAAACTACACAAATGTACTCTGTAATTCCCCAGTTTAATATTATAAAGTCTCTCACATACTACACCGACAATGACATGCAGTTTCAAGTTTTGTTATGGGTACAGTATATATTCCACACACAGAATAGATTCAAAATCATTAAATTTATTTAAACCATAAAACTACAGCATGACGAATATTAAACGTAATACCTCCGTCCAAAATTTTAAGACTACAATATATTGAAAATAAGTCATTAAGTCAATATAACAAATTAAACTTTACATACATAACAAATGAAAAATTACATACTGCATTTGGGAACGTGTTTACTTTTCTTTTTGAACGTTTCCGACGAAAGCTATAGCTTGAAATGACATACCTCGCTCTCTCCTCTATTAATTGGCCGTATCCATAGAAAGATCCTCTGCAGCTAACCCGTTAACCACAAAGAAAACAAAATACACTAACTGCTTCAGATCCGATAAGCAGCATCTCGTCTACAGCAATCGCGCCTGCGCCTAAAATAGTAAACTTCCTCCACTCACTTTCTTAACCGTTAAGCAGCTGTAAGATCGTATTCATCAAGAGCATCGCGAAACAAACTAGACAAGTGAATTTATACGATTCATCAAGAATTATTTTTTCGCAATATGAAGCGGAAGAGAATGCTCAAATGCACTTTGACGCTTATACAGTTGAAACCAAAAGTACACAAACACTGTATAAAAAGACATATCTTTTTTTTTTACTGTCTGATATTAAATCATACAAAACCCTTTTAATATCATACAGTAAGAAAAAAAAAATATATGTTTTTTTATACAGTGTATGTAAACTTTTGGTTTCAACTGTATTTCAATATCTTATTTTAAGCTATAAATCTGATTTATTTCTGTTTTTAAAGGAGCGTTTCAACGTCCGACAGAAGGGATATAAGAGAAGGGGACTCGTCTGGTACGATATTTTTCTCCAAAGGGAAAATATTCTAGGGACGTCACCCCCAGCCCCATAATAATGTTTTAATCCGGTGATCAGGCAAAATTCATCCAACCATCTTCTCTGCTTATCCAGGTCACTATTATGGGAATGCCTATGCAAGGTGAACAGACACGAGGCAGCAATACAGCCTGGACAAGATGTTGGTGCGTCACAGGGCACTCATACACACATGAACAATCATACACTATGGGCAATATAGAGACACTGATTAATGTAAAAACATGTGGGACTGTGGGAGAAAAGCAGTGATCCTGAGGGACAACACACTGAACACTTGGAGATGGTGCTGACTCCAGACACAGAAGGTTGAGGTAGGATTCGTATCCTAACGCTAGAGACCTAAGGCAGCCATTCTCCCACTAAGACAAAATGTCACCCTGTTGGCAGTGTGTATCAGCAGTAAATAGTCTGCAATCAAGCCTTGCGAAGTGAGATTTCAAAACAACACAAGGCAGTTTAAAAGGGTCAGTGCAGACCCATCAGTCACAGACTGCAAAATTATGAAATTTGTCAAAGGGAAGTCTCAAAAAATCATGACATATACCAAACACATACTGAAGAACAGTGATCAAAAGACAAAGCTGTCAGGGATAGATGGACATTCAAAAATTACAATAGCACTTCATTGATCCAATCTCAATAAAAATTGTACTTCATTGGTGCCATTCAGAAGTCACTTACAAGGTCAAAGAGTCGTAATATGATAATGATAATGGCCCCATACACAATGCTAATCAAATTCAGAAGACGTTTCATGAACATCAGGATAAAATCATGCCCTCTTCAATCACCAGGGCTAAAAAGCCTTATGAGAAGTTCCTGAGTGCAGAATGCAAGATATATTTCCATCGCATTTATCCCCCAGAACTGGAGGCTTTTCTTCTTAACGAAGTTCAGTGGATTTGGATGTTCAAGACTGTAGCATTGTGAGCAGGAACCAATAAAATTCATAAAAATAAAAAGAAATGCAAAACTACAAGGTGGTGACCCTAAATGTATGCATGGTTGTTTGCATATGTGATTGCTTGGTGCCATCTGCAGGGGGTACCCAAGAAAAGATTCTGGCCCCTTGCAGTTAAGGAAAATAAGCAGTTAAGGACAATGGGCCTCATTCACCAACCGTTCTTACGAACAAATTTGTTCTTAAACTCCACATACGCACTTCTTTTTTTGATTACAAAGATTCTGACATTCCCCGATGTTTTCTTATCTGAATTTGTTCTTAGCTAAGAACAGAATCTATGCACACTCAAGACCATTCATACGCACATTTGAGTAATGATAATTTGTTCAAAGTAATTGGTCATAGCAGGTTTGTTCATTCTACAGTTCATTAAATTATAGTATTTTAAATAATTTATAAAAGTAAAATATAAAAAATAATTTTTAAGTGTAAAAATTATTTTCATGTTAGTAACGGCGATCATGCGGATTATAAATAGGTTAGAATCTTCGTAGAAAAGTGTGTACGTCGGGTTTAAGAACAAATTTGTTTGTAAGAACGGTTGGTGAATGAGGCCCAATGAACGATAAATATTTTGCACTAGGGTTTGTGGGTTTTTTTTTTCTTTCAACTGATGGTGTGCAGGCAGTCCCCAGGTTACAAACAAGATTTGTTCCTTAATTCGGACTTTGTTGGTAACTCACATACACATACAGTACATAATAATTCCATCCATCCATCCATTTTTTGAAACTGCTTATCCTGTTAAGGGTTGCAGGGGGTCTGGAACCGATCCCGAAGTCTATGGGCACAAGATATGGAACAACCCAGGATGGGGTGGCAACATAATAATTATACAGTAATAATAAAAGTAACTACATACGATACTGTGCTGTACCTTGAACCAATGGATCACTGACGCCACTCGATGTTTTCATGTGCATCACAAAGTATTACGAACCATCATGTATAACCCAATTTTTTAATACAATATACTTTATGGCAGTCTGTTCCAAAGTATAGGTTGTCTATAAGTCGGACATTCTTAACTTGGGGACTACCTATAATCACAGAATGAGAGCCAAGACGTGCCTTGCCAGAACCATAGCAGAGATTCCAGGTGAACCTGTTAAAGACCGAGCTTCACTCACCATAACATCATGTTCAGCTTGGATGATTAGCACTGCCTTCATCAAGATCTGAAAGGAACCTAGGGGTAATGATAGATGACCAGCTATCCTATGCTGACCACCTCGTAGATTCACTGTGTATAACATCAGGAAGATTATCCTTATTTGTCCATGTAAGCAGCTCAGCTTCTAGTCCAGGCACCTGTCATCTCACAAACAGAATACTCTAACTCCTTACTGTAAAGGCTACCAGCTTATGCTATAAAACTGCTACAGTTCATTCAAACTGCAGCAACATGTCTAGAATTCAACCAGTTAAAAGGCTCTAAGTCCAGATGTTTTTCATATGTTCAATACCTATCTCTGACTGGAGCACTACAACTAGCTCATCCAACCACTGACTTCTGTCCAGGTCCGTCTTCTACCTGCCATCTGCTATCCTGAATCTGGATGATGTTAATAGGTCTCTTGCTGGGTTCTTTTAATGTAATGTACAGCTCCTCCTTTGATGCCTTACACTTGTGGCTGGAAATTCTTTGGAAGCTCAGCATAGCTGCACTTATGCCTAGTTAGTTCCTTGACAGCTCTGAGACATACATTTTCCCTCTTTGCTATTTTGCTTTGGAATAAAGCAACAGCTAAATAAATGCAAATAATACGATTGGTATGTTCAATGAACCAATATTTCATGTCAATGCAAAAACATCTTTGCAAAAAGCCAAAGCCCTCCTTTAATGGACACACCACCGGAATTGAGCTTCGGCTGAATGCAAAACTGCCAGCCTAACAGATACTTGTAATATGCTGAACTTACACTGTCTGTAAAGATGCAGTATCGTACAGGAGAGTGGAGTTACTTCTCCATGTGTCATAACTTCAGTAAATAAAAACATCGAAAATAGGCAGTATAGTATATAGAAAACAGGGCTTGAACCTGCAACCCTCTGCTTGCCAAATGATAGCACTACCTCCTGTACCACCATTTTCCCCAAATATCAAGTGCTTGACAGCTGCAATATTTTTAAACATTTCTATAAGGGGGCAGTGAGCAGCTGAGCCTCTGTGCCAGTGATTAGGTCACCGGTTCAAGCACAACCGTAGCAGAACAGTTACATGCCTGTCGGCCCTCGGCAAGGCCAGTAGCCCCCAGCTCCCTGGGCACCACAAGGTAGCTGACCCTGCACTGTGACCCCAAAGCTTGTGTTCATCTGTGTGGAAAGCAAGATGTGGCAGAAGAGAATTTCCCCACAGGGATAAATGAAGTATTGTTGTTCTGTTCTACATACACAATGAATACATCATTCGTGATGGCAGCACTTCCAGCTCTCTTTTCTGGACATGAGTGGGTTCAGAGCTGGTTCAGAGCAGTGGGCATCCCCATCAGGCAGCACTTATGAAAACATGCCAGACTAATTAAAATCCCAGATGTTCAAAAGTCTCACACAGCAAAGAAAGTTACTTCATAAAATATATAAACCTCAATTCCAAGCAGTTCACAAATCATTACACTTTTAGAATTTGACTTTTTCTATTTTCATTACAAATACGCATTACTGTTCATGCTACATATTGCAAAGAAATTAACTGTAAAACAGTACATCAGTATCAAAGTCTACTCCACTAAATTCTACAGAAAGGATAAAAACGGCACAGAAATTCAGAGCAGAATATTTCTGACAACTAGTGTTTATTTAAAAAAACACACACATAAAAGATAATCCTGCTATTATTCTTACAAATGTGAGGCAAGAAAAGACATTCAACCTTAAGGTATATGAATACATATATACATGGAGAGGTATATACATAAGGTAGTGAAAACATCCACCAGACTGAGAAGTGAAATTCTGATTGAAGCTCAAGATGTCCACTTTTCATTTGCATATATTTAGACAGAAATTGGTTTACGGGGATGTTTCACGAATCATTTATACAGATTTTTATAAGCATAGGGGATATCATAAGCAACCCAAAATATGTTAAAGGTTGTAAAGCAGTTTCTCACCAATATGTATTTTTATGAATATTTTGTTAGTGTTAAAATTCTATCCTCAAAATTATATTCTAAACACCATCTACCCCATCCCTGCAAATATGTACATGGACTCAAACATGCATATTTTCTTTCAACCAGCCACTGTAAACAGTCACTCTCTGTGTACTATTAGTCTAGTAAAAACTGTTTGAGAGCCATGTCAGAGGCAGTACTGCGTAAGGGGGGGGGGAGACAAGTGTCCTCCCAGCGTAAATTTAAAAATAAATACATCTCATATCAGTGAAGGCAGAAGAAAGTCTTTGTGACTGGCAAACAAAAAGCAACAGGAACATCCTCAGGATTTTGGCCGAAAATCCCCTTACCCTGAGACCTCACAAAACACCAACTCAACTCCCACCCCCCCTCAAAAAAAAAAAAAAAACACAAAACATGTAACAATAAATCCTAGCAGTGTATAATACATGAATTGGACTATTAAAGTGAGTCACACGCACTCCTCGGAAATGAATTGCCAAATAAAATGTCTGTTCACCAATATAGCTCACAGAGAATAAGTGTAGGAGGACGTTTCTATGGGGGGGTGGGGGGGGAGTCACACTCAGAGGGGCTTGGTGGTCGTGTTGTACACCAGGTGCTCTGCAGTTTCCTGGACAGGCATGGGGGTGGGGTTAACAGGCACACGTTGGTGATGCACCTCCTCCTTCTTGGTCTTGAGGGCGCGGTACACCAGCACTGCCAACAGCACCGCCATGACTCCACCCAGCAGAAGGCCGATAAAAACACCAACTGAGGCAGCACAGCACAGAGACCAGCTCAGGAGAATGGCCAGTGTTAATGATAGCACTGACGACCAGCATTAAATTACTGCCTTCTCAGTTTACAACCTTTTTTTCTGGTTTTTAAATCCTCAGGTTCCCATCAAACCCTGATGGCTTCCGTGATGGTGAAATGGGAATTATCAGTCCCACACACTATAGTATGTCAATGCTGGTTTTACCACCATCAGATCTTTGCTGAGTGTGATCTGGACTTGCATTCCACTGGTGCAATTAAAGCAACACCATTTACCCTGTTGGGGCACAGCGGAGACCTCAAGCTAAGAAGGCCTGTGACTGAACCCCAACGCTGGGCTGTAACTGATCACTGCAGAATTTGGAAAACTACTACTTCATGACCTCATACCTAATACATGCAGACACGCACACTTGTATATTCAGCTGTTAAGAGAAATTAAGCTTTCATTTTAGGCCTGTCATCTGCAATTCGACTAACATTTTACTTTTAGTGGCCATGCTAGCTTACGTTAGCGGCTACACCTGGAAGAGCCACCTACCAGAATGGCTTTTCTCCTCCTTGGAGCGCTCAAAAATTCCCCGGAAGAAGACATCGTCCTCTGAAACAGGCACAAGTTAGTTTAGAGGATGGCCTGCCCGGTTCAGCAGTCCTACACGTATGCGGCACTTCTGCTACCTGTGATGGATTTGCAGGTGTCCAGACAAGTGCTCTCTATGTCGAAATTGTTTGGGAAATTTCCACAGCCACCGTAGATGAACTTGAAACACTTCCGGTGGATTGGGTTATAGTAGAAACGGGTCATGTAAGCCCGGCAAGGCCCAGTCTCTGGAGGCACCGTGCAGCGCACTGTGATGAAGAGGACAGTGCTGTGAGTTCTGTGTGGCTTCGGGGAATAGGCGAAACCTCAAACTTAAACGATGAGACTTACCTTCCAGTTTATCCACAGGGATATTCAGCAGGTGATTTAATGTTGTGTTTACTGGAGACAAGAAAAAAAGTCAGGCTACTCACTTTGATTTCACAAAAACCAGCAAATATGTAAGCATAAGTATCCCCACTACATTAGCAGTTCAAAGACCACTAGTATATTTTTCTTTACTGTTTTTCACCAATATTTAAACCGCAGATTAGAGAAGAAACATTACACTGCAATTATTTTTCTAACACACAAATTTTATTACTGTACACAGAATATCTATCACTGCAGAGTTAAACTGATGCAGATTAGGAGCATAAAACATTGCTATGAGAGGTTTTTAAGCTTTTTAGAACTATAAACTTTTCCATTGAGAGATTCTGGATGCCTTAATCCTGTTGCTGGTTGGCGGTTTTGAAAACGAGGAAGTGGGAACAGAGAGGACTAGGGCTGAACGATTTTGGGAAAATATCGAATCATGATTTTTCTGACAGACATTGCGATTATGATTTGATTTGCGATATAACTTTATGTCAAGCTTCAGTTGAATATTCAATGTGTAGTAAATTTAAAACGTATGATGCAGCATTACCACGAGATACCATCAAAATATTAACTGGTCTATATTCTAATGCAAGGATAAGAATTTAAAGATGTGGTGTGTTAAGTTTAATAATGTAATAATGAACAAATGCAGCGAAAAGAAAAATAGCGATCTTGCAGGTAACGCTGATTACCCCCTTAACACTAAAACCGCCTTTCCCACGCCAGTGAACAAGCAAGAACTACTTCGGTGTATGCAGCCATTTTGTTTCTGCTAATGTGTTATTAATGTTAATAACAGCAGCGAATATAACACTCAAAAAGCTGCAATGTTCATAACAGAGTGGCTGTTCTGTCCTGAAACTGTAAAGCTGGAAAATTTTCAAACGTAGTATGCATTTTATAAAATGTCAAATAAATAGACCTAGTTTATTGGTGGTCCTGTTGGTCTACGTTTCCGCTTTTTAACAACTGTATAATTAAAGTTATTTTTTATACAAATCAATTCAGGGGAAACAAATGTATGTGTTCAGGGTTGCAAACTCTCACGAGTTTGGGTAACGCTTTCAAACTCACGCAAGAAATCTTATGGCAAATCTAAATCATTCCATTATGAACTTAGATTTAGCTGCATCAAAAATGTTAGGGCAGTTTGCAAACCCTACACACTATTTACATGGTAATAAAACTCTTACATACACGTAAATGTGCAGACTCGTCTCAAACAGAAAGCCTCACTCCGAGCAGCTGACCAAAGATTCAACTGAAGCGGCTTATCATTCCTTTGCCTAGTTGCTCTGACAAATATAAAACGAAGGAGAAAACATTATATGCGTCACTTTCTTTTTTTTTTTTTTTTAAATAAGACCATGCCCATACCCAACTGTAATAACGATTAAAGCGATCTGTTCTTTTAGTATTTGTGTTAAAGCGAGGGTTTCATTTTATTACTATTGTGGTATTAAGATTAGTTTCACAAGATTATAATCTATGGAAATCAATACTTAAATCAATGAGCACAAAAACATATGACAAACACGACTATTATGAATTTTACGGCATTTTTGGGGGTCACAGACTGCTGCTGTGAGGATTACCGACTGTCTCGTTGTTTTCATGGGCCACTGAGTGTGCACTGTTTAATGTGATTTCCCATTAACAAAAACAAAACGTGTGATACGCTGAAGTATATCGCAGCTGGTGTTTAAAAGGTCGTCGCCGGTTCTATTGATGAAAGGACCTTTCTGGAACAATCTCGGACCATGAAATACGAAGGCAATTCACTTATAGCTCAGTAGTGGAATCAGTATTTTTTCCACGCCACGAATGCAACATTTTCTTCCGGTTTCACATGTTTGCTGTTTGTGGGCGTGCACTCTGTCGCCTCAGGCCACTTCTGTTTGGTGAGCATGACTGTCACATAAGGAGCACAGTGCTTGTGATTGGTGAGATTGACTGTCGAATAGGGAGCACGGTATGACTTTGGAAAACTATTCTTACAACAGTTTTAAACCCTGGGTCCGACGTGCTGTATAATGTATGTCCTACATCACAGCCTTTGCGATTTGCTAATCGCGTTGTTTCAAATCGCAATTTCGATTTGAAATCGATAAATCGTTCAGCCCTAGAGAGGACCAGACAGGACGACTTACAGTGCTGACAGGACGCTTCATCGCTGCCATCGTGGCACTGGTTCAGGCCGTCGCACTCCAGCTCGGCATCCACACAGCAGCCATCAGCGCAGAAGAAACGCTGTGCTCCGCAGGGCTGGCCGCATACAGGGGCTGGTCAAGACACGGCAGCACAGTGACCAATGAGCGAGAGACAAGTACATGCTGTTCATCTTCATTATCTTTCACGACAATGGTGTTAAAGTATCCCAAAAGACAAGATGAGACGTGTTTAGTACAACAATGGGGTTGCACTTTTGACGTTTCCTCTTGTTCCAGTATTGGCCTAGCGAGGTACCTTTGGTTTCAGGCGGATGGAACCCCCTGCTGGCAGGAGTAAACACTTCTGCAAGACAAGACAAACGGGAAACAGGGAGGTACCAGGGATTATTCTCAGCAGCATATTAAGGACACTTTATATTCCTTTGTAGGCACATGACACACATGCTGACACACACTCGTGCGAACTGTTACCGGACACGCCCATGCAGGTGTTGTTACACTCCAACTGGGTGAGGTAATTGTTCAGGTTACCCTTGCACCCTCCGTATGCGAAGCTCTCGCACATTTGCAAGGAAACGTTGTAATACCAGCGGGGGAAGTAGGCCCGGCAGGGTCCAACTTTGTTGGGGACGAGACAGTACCCTGTAAGAGACACAGACGTTTGGCTTGAGTCCCGCAGATTCCACAGCACTGTGGTTCATGGTGAGTCACACTGGGCCTGTGACCAGGAGCTCAGCCCATCAGGCACATTAAGAATCTCCAGCTTTCTAGGTGGAAACTTGAAGGCGTTTTACATATCCTGGTGGCATAATCTTTAGGCAAAACTAATAACACACCCATCCCTACATTTCAGAATATTCAATATCCTCACTTTCACTTATCTGAAATTGAAAAATTAGTAATTTATGCATTGCTTCATGCATTTTAATATTCTATAACTGGAAATTAGCAATAAGAAACATGGAGCTGTCAAACAGTGAGGATTATTTTGTCCTATCACTTCTGAGCAGGGGGAAATACTTCAAGCCATGAAGAGCAGGGAGAATTTCACCTGATGATATAGGAACTGTGAAACTTTCACCATTTCCAGAAGTATTTCAGATTGTAAGTAGTCCAGTATGATACGCTAATAAGAATATTGGAACCACATATTAAAATTACAATCCAGTTGGTCCGAAACTGTAGCTAGCAGTATGTCTAAGGTAGGGTGCATATGCGCGCACGCACGTACGCACGTACACACACACACACACACACAAGCCATAAGTTTAATAGGCATTGTGGCATTGGAAATATTCATAAAAGATTATATTCAATACTTTGTAATGAATGTGAAATAATGCAGAAAATTTAACCTGTTCCAAGAACTTTACTGACAAAAGTTTCAGAATGGGTGTGTAAACGTAATTAATACAACATGAGGTTGTATATATTTTTAAAAGTGCAGCAATTTCAGATGAAATACATGGACTTGCTTTGCAATGGCCGTCAATTAGCAGCAGATTCCCTATGAAGTCCCACATTAATTGCTATACGAACATATTACACAGGAAGTCTAAAAGTCAGCAGTGACCCGGCCTGATGAGTTACCAGATGCCAGTCGGCTGGACTCTCACCATATGTGGGTGAGAACGGCCACGCAATGCTAAGATGAATGACAGGTCAGGATGCTGCTGTCACCTAGCCACAGCTGCAGGCCACAGCTGCACATCCACAGCTTCACCTTCTCTCACAGAAAAGTATGTTCTCATAGGAATCACTTCTGAGCAATGCTCCTCATTTCCTTCCGAACATGACTGAGTGTCAGAGAGATAATGAAAATTGAGATGCATAGTGCCCATTGTCATGCCACCGGAGACAGATGTGTCATGGCTGCCTTCTAAACTAAGTCTATAGATCCTTCTTGGGGCAAGAGAGCATGAAGGCACTACAATTTCCCCAACAGCAATTGCAGCCTTGCAACTTGCAATGAGGTTCTGCCATAGATCCATTTCTAAGAGGATAGTTTTTCCAGTCTTGTAGGGGGTCAATGCAACTCAAAGCCTTTAAACAGGCAACGGTAACAAGAAGCAAAAAAAATTCAGGTAGAATAAGAGCAGAGCCGTACTACTGTGGCAGGAACTCAAACATAGCTTTGGCCCTCAGTGTAAAAGGCTGCCTCGTTTGGGGTGTTCCTCCATTTGTGAGATCGCAATTCAGCCATAAAACCAGCCAGACGAGTTCCAAACAAAAGGAGCGGCTTCTCTTGTCTGCTGACAGGAACACTTCCTGTTTCAGAAGAAACTCCTTCGGAAGAACAGAGATCCATCCTATTTGTCTGGAATATACAATATGCTGAACCAACTGTCATTTCCTGCCTTGGGTCTCATGCTCTTGGAGGGTACGACTACAACTTAAAGCATTATTCCATGTCAAAATGTTTCTTGTCAATGGTGAGGTGACAAATGAATCACATAAAAGGAATGTGGCACAGAAGTAAATATCAACACCCCACATTGCATCATAGAAGTTTGCCACTCCTCCAGTATCAACTAATCGCTACACTATTTCTGCCCAACAACAAATTCATCGGAAATACACAGGAAGTCCAGTGAAAGTACACAAGGGTTAACAGGGGTCCAGTATTATCAAGCATGTTAGCACACGACAGCAACGCATCAAATTACACACAAATTAGAAAAACTAGTTCACTGGCATGCATTGTTATCAGACGAACAAAATTTGTTTATAAATGCGAGCATTGGTTGGACCTGAATGTTATTACCCTCCTAACTGCCAGTGGTCACTAAATGAAATAGTCGCTAAATGAGGAGAGGGTGTACAGGTAATTTATGTACAAGACAACTGATAAGACATGATATTTAAAAAAAGTGTCAAAAATACTTTTCTTCATAAAACAAATAGGAAAGGACAACTCCATACGATACGAGTCATCCAGCCTATAGATACAGGCACCTGCCACTCAGCATATTACAATACAGTTCCAATGTGCTTCAGACTGGGTCTCAACAGCTGACCCGTAATCAGCACTCCATCTTCACAGTGCAGTGATTTGCTTTGCTAGGTTCTCACCTGGCTTTACCATATTTACAAGCTGACCTCACAGCCTCGTACGGATGTTACAGTATTACACATCAGACTATTACACTAGGTATCGGACAATATGATCACCACCTTGCAGATCAGACACTTTAGATCAATATTGTTAATTGCATTTAACTAACACCTACATGGCAGACAATTAAGTGATGTGGTTAATTGGGCAGTGGGGGTCTAATGGATAGGGAAGCGCTCTTATAATCGAATGATTGCTGGCTTGAATCCCTGACCAGCAAAGTACCAGTGAGTACGTTTACGTGCACACTAAGAAAATCGAATCATTGTTAGTACTTTAAACATTTTAGTTATTCATATAAACTTTTAAAGCTCATATAAACAATTTAGTCTGACTGAAATCAAACCAAAACAAATTTCTCAAAATCGGACTAAGAAACCCAGATAATGCGATGATGGGAATCGATTTACTCCTGCATGTATACACTCAATTGGACTCAAACAGGAATAAGCAATCTATGCATGCTCCACAGTTTCTTCCCCAGGGCTTTCACCAGGAAGTAACAGGAGAAGCCTGTACATAGAATCAGCTTGGAGCATAGCAAAGGGCATAAAGCACATACAAAATGCACAGAGCTGTAAAGCTGTCCAATTCACCGCTCAACTAAAGGATGCTTTCCAATGCACCAGGTACCATACTTTTGGCACTTCAAAAAGATACCAAAAGTACGGTACTTCGATGTGTTGGTTTTTCACTGGCATAAAAACTCATCCTGGTGCTGAATGACTTCACAGCGCCAGGCGTGGTATTTTGTACTGGATATGAAAAATGACTGTAATAGGACTGGGTGACGTGATAACACCAACATTGCGTGTTATGCAAATGCAATTCTTACATTGCTAGACAGCTAGATTAAGATCAGGCTTTTTCTTACTTTCAATTCGGTATGAATAATACAGCGCAGTCTTGCCAAAATATTTTTACACAGTCATAGGAAAACCTAGCAAGTTTTGCAATTGTAATAATTCTTCATTTTCAAGATTATCTAACATATGTTTAAAAATCAGTTTATTTCCACTGTTTTTGCCTGAGCAATGCATTTTTTTGTTTTCGCTGTTTAAATTACTCCTAGACAGGTTTCCGAGATATTTAGCTTGATCTCATATTCATAAATACCCCAATATTTATTATAAACAAACACTGCAATATTTGAAAAATTTCAAAAATATTTTATTTGTTATGCTGTCCTGATCTTCTCGAATCTGTTCTTCCAACCAGATTGCAATTACATCTTGTGTCACTTCATTTGTCCACACATCCATTATTATTAATTTTATTTTGTTTTTTACGCCTGTGATATAATAGGTTAACTGGAAAAAGTCCAATGAAAACAAGCGGAAAGGAGCCATATCACCATCTATCATAGTGGAGTCAGACATACTTTGCTCAATAATTCGATTCCCCTTTCGTGCATGTATACTGGGACAAGGACAGTACCCGGATTAAATGGCGTAGTTGAGCTATAACCGTAGTTCAACTAAGCTGTGCATGTAAACAAAATGACTGACACTTTGTACTGCCCACAAACACTGCTACATGGGTGCTGAATTAACTGCCACCTGCTATATCACATGTGGTTAAATGCAGAGGACACATTTCATTGTTGTGTACTGTGTGCCGTGCTGTGTCAACAATGACAACTAATCAATTTCACTTCACTTGACTGGAACCAACAGAAGTGGATAATTCTGATCCATAAAGCAAAAATCCAGACCAAGATTTTGTTTCAATTGACCAGTACAGAGTCACAGTCACAAAGTATTCAATGGGTTGGATGAAACAAAATCTTGGTCTAGATTTTTACCTCTGGGAAGCAATGACCATTTTCAGTATGTAATGAATTACAGCCAATGAGAGAAAAGGCCCCTGTACCACCAGGGGTCACAGCACCAGGGAAGTAGATGGTGTCTGCAAGTTTCTGTTTTCGTATGAAAGTAATATCACTGATAACAGAAGCACTCTGTGCTGTGGTTATGCATTGCTTTATGACAAGAGGAGGCAGCCCTGGTCCTGGAGTGCCGGTATCCAGCAGGTTTGCCATTCCACCTAGTATCTGATGAACCACACCTAATCTCAGGCAGACAGTAACTCCTCAGGCAGGGCAGAAAACCTGCTGGGCACCGGCATTACAGGATCAGGAATGCCCACCCCTGGTTTATGACATCATGCCACTAACAAACCTCTAACAAATTAGCGGGTCTGCAGGTACTTACGCTCCGTTTCCTTGTGAGACAGGACCCGTACAGTGACCTTGGCAGAGTCTGACTGCCCCTTGGAATCCGTGACTGTCAGCTGGAACACATACTCGCCCGGATGCAGGTTGGAGAGCTTCACCTGGTCCTCCAGCTCCGTTTTCTGGAACACCAAGTTTCAACACTGCAGTGCTTTTGGTACTAAATAAAATGGCCATATCACCAAAAGTGTCCTTTAGACCAGGGGTGGGCAATCTTATCCAGAAAGGGCCGTTGATTATGCGGGTTTTCGCTGCAACTCCCTGGTTAAATGACTAATTAGAGGACTGATTGAATGAAAAGTTCTCACACCTGGATTTCAACAGCTAGCCTAAAGATTATCCCAAAGTCCTGCATTCACACAAGCCCTTTGCAGATAAGACTGCCCACCCCTGCCTTAGACTATAGCGCCATGACACAACAGTTTAACCTACCTTGTTCATCATCTGGATCTTAAGCAGCACATGTCCCAAATAGTTAAAACCGAGGTGATATCCTTTACAAATAAAGCCATGTACATCTCCATAATACAAATAATATATAAATACTATACTAGCCTATTATAATTTAATCAATGTCACAGAAGCATACAGTATTAAAGCACAGACTAGATCTGTTATTAAAAGAAAACAAAACCTCTACTTACTCTGGATCACAGACAGAACATACTCGTATACGTTATATGTGAAATGGCATACTGAACGGATTTTTGTAACAGCTGATTATTCCGTCCAGTTAATGCAAAAAAATCCTACCTCCACAGTGACCGATTCGTTCCCACTTAGCAACGTCCACTGATAACTAACGATCTTATGATCATCTCGGCTCTGGAAGCCGTTCAGAAACACATCGGTCGTCGGTTGAACAATCATGTCCTCCCCAGCGTTGGCCACAGGAGGCCGGTCATCTTTTCCTTCAAGAGGGCAGACAAGTCCATATTGAAATGCGCATTGCCAACTGTTATTCAAAAGGTAAAATTCGAAATAGAGAATCAAATTCCTTTCAGAATAAACGTATTTCTTTAGACCAGTGACCCTATCCATCTGCTTCTTAATTCGCAGTTACCGAAAAACAAACTTATAGACATTGAAATAGTTCTCAGGATGTTTTGAAAGCCTTTCCCCGCCCAAAACAAACAGCGCCGAGATACATTTAGTCAATGGCTTTGTGAAGGCTTGTGAAGAAGGCACGTAAAATAGTGTACTCACTTGGAGTTTTTTGGTGGCTGTCCAGGTAGTTATCAAAGACACTGTTTAAGATGTAACTGTTGAATCCCGTACGTTTTACAAACGTGCAAACATGTCTGTTTGCGTACAAACAGTCGAAAAGATAGCAGCTTTTTACGGCGTCTCCCTCCACATTCTGCTCCAGCATGGCCAGGTTACAGGTGCCATGTTTGCAGCAAGCTTGCACACAGTCTTCGGCGTGCTCCACGGATGGGGAGTCGATGAAGGTGGCCCCGTTCTTAACCGAATCTGTTACATCCACGAAAAAGTCCTTCTTCCCTTTCCTGAAATTTCCCAGGCAGTGCTCGTCGACGCACTCGGAAAATCTCTGAATTAAGACCAGCGCGAAGCATAATAACAATCCACCGAAACACCGAGTCATTCTTTAGGTGAACGGTTTTTTTTCTTTCTAAAATAAACGCAAAAACAAGCACAGAGATTAAAAATATATATCAAAAGCGAACGACTCCCATATGCTGGTCTGGTCATTTGTCTTAAACGATAAACATTTTAGATAAAACGTGAACGTACAGCCATAATGATATACAGCTTATTTATAGCTAATAACTTGTAGTATAGTTTGTATACTTACATAGCTCGCAGTCTGTTCTGTAACGAAAGCAAATAAAAAGAACGAAGAAAGACTTTTTGAGACGATTGCGATAGCGACACGTCTTCCTCCCAGTTTGGACCTGTTGAATTGAGGAAGTAAGCTGGAGCGCCGCTCCTTGCCGCGGCTGTGACGCAGCCAGCCTGGGGCTCACCTGCGAGCGCCCTGATGTCAGCGGGCGGCGAGCGCGCCGAAAGCTGCATCATAAACACACTCTCGCATTTTAGGGCCACACAACAAGCAAGGAAATATGGACACATGGAGACCGATGGTCTGTACTACGAAGCCGGATTACTGGTTTATCGGGGTAACTTGTCGGATGGTAGTCTGGGCAAAATGTACGTGAACGAATATGAAGTCCATTTAAACTGTGGTACCTCAAATTCGACACGTTACCAGTGGCGGAGCTAGACTTTTAAAACAGGGGTGGCAAAGGGGTGGCAAGGTATTATTTTGGGGGGTCAATATACAAA
>JAODJW010004790.1:0-28125 GCA_026777045.1 Hyperopisus bebe | reverse complement strand
ATGATATAATACTTTTTGTAGCTCATCTGCTTAAAAAATCATGACATTTCACGGAAATTCAAGAAACTGAATGCAGTGCCAAAGATGTGAGGTGACAGTGCTACCAACTACGCTAACATATTAGCAGTTAGTACCATAGTATTATTTAGGAGACATTAGCATTGCCCTGGCATTATGTTGTGTTAATAAAAAGAATTTTATTACCACTGTGTGCTGACAAGCAGAAGCTTTACAAGTTATGGAACTCATGAATTTCAAGGTCCTTCAAATGAGTCATATGATAATTTCCTTCAATTGATATAATTGAAATAATTTTAATTCACTCATACTTAGAAAGTAAAATTCCTTAGCTCTTATACTCTGTGGTGATAAAAAAGAAGCCACATTTGATATTAACATTTGCCCTAAGTGGCTGAAGTCCGTATGCACTGTAATATTAAAATAAACGTGTACTTGTAATATTAACTATTGTTGTTCTCTTTCCACATGAGCTTATAATAACATAAAGCTGCAAATGATCAGCTGACACCTGCTGCGATTTCTGCATTGCTGTTGAATCATTACTTTCCTTAGCCTTAATCTATGTCAGTAAAAGCTATTTCTTTTCTGAGAATGAAATGCTAGCACGCTGAAGAACAAAAAAATACGTTTATTAGGTTTCAGACGAATTCATGAATCCCTGGGTGATTATCATACACAATCATGCACACTAATTATATAGCAGCTGGGCCACTTTAAAAACTGAGAGACTTAACTGACCTCATTAGTGTAAGCATATGGAGGCATTGACCTGTCGACCAGTTCAGTCATCCAAATTAAAAAATATGTATCAAATGTGACCTCCTTCTGCTAGCTTTTATATTATTTTCACTCAAGATTTTTTATTATTATTATCCCGCATCATTTTCGGCAGTGGAGAAATATATTAGGAAAGAGCTTTCATATATATGGATTCACCTTTGTTTCTTTTTTCTTCATAAAATAAAGGGACTTGTGAAAGTCATTTACGAACTTAAAGGTAGAAAGGTAGAATTTTTCTCTAAGTGGTGAATACTTTCATTTTTCTGAACCCAAATACAATGGTAAAGAATGGTTATTATTTATTAATAATTACTTTTCTTTCACTGCCATTGCTTCCAAACTTCATAGTGGCTGCGCAGAGTTTGCATTTGGTTATTTAGTAGATACTTTAATCCAAAATGATGTCCAAAATGATGTCCAATTGAGAATGCAGGGTCAGAGAGTCCCATGAGTAACTGAAGGTTAAGGGCCTTGTTTTATGGCCAATGCTGAAACTACACTGCCAACCTTGAGATTTGAACAGGCACCCTTCCGACCACAAACCCAATGTCTTAACCCTCTGAGGCACTAACTGCCCCCACCACAAAAGTTGCTATGCTGGTTCAAATAAAAGAGACATCCTAAAATATATGCTAACTTGACAAATTAGTTGATGAATAAAAACAGAACATTATTAATATTAACTAGTCCATCAATCTATCTTCCTACCATTTATCAAGGACAGGGCTCCAGAATGTCCTGGAGCATGGGCCAGGCATCCTGGGGTACAAACACACTGCAGGCAGTTTAGAAACGCTGCTTCACCTAACTGCATGTCTTTGGACTGTGGGAGGAAGATGAATACCCAGAGAGAGCCTGCGCAACACAGTGAAAACATGCACACCCCCAGCTGTTCAAGAGCAAAGCAACACTGCTACCATTGTGAAGTCACTGTACATAATGGCACATGCAGAGGCGATTCTATGGGAGTCTAAATTAATATCAACGGAGAGAATTTAATAAACACAATTTCTTTATTTTCACTTTATTCTAAAAGACAGAATATATAGCGCCCTCCACAATTATTGGCACCCCTTGTAAAGATTTGGAAAAAGGGTTAGAAAAAAACCCCCACCTTTTGGTGAAGTACTTTCATATTACACTGAAAAAATGTCAAACATCCAACCTTTCATTAAAATAAATTTAATGAAAGAAAAACAAATCCCTCCTCAAGAAATAATTATTTTCAACAAAACACATGCCACGATTATTGACACCCCTCGACGTAATACTTTGTACAACCTCCCTTTGCCTGTACAATTGCATTGAGTCTTCTACTATAACATTTTATAAGGATGGAGAATACAGAGCAGGGCATCTGAGTCCATTCCTCTTTACAGAATTTCTCCAGATCATCCAGGGTCCTAGGCTCTCTCTTGAGGACTTTCCTCTTCAGCTCAGCCCACAGCTTTTTAGTGGGGTTCAGGTCAGGGGACTGAGATGACCATGGCAGAAGCTTGATTGAGCAGTCAACTATTTGGTCAGTGGTCAACTATTTTTGTGTTGAGTTGGACATGCTTAGGATCATGGTCCTGCTGGAAGATCCAATGACGGCCCAGTTTTAGTTTCCTGGTAGAGGCAGCCAAATTTTGATTTAAAATGTCCTGGTATTTCATGGAGTCCGTAATGCCATGTACCCTAACGAGGTTTCCAGGGCCTTTGGAGGAAAAGCAGCCCCACAACATCACAGAACCTCCACCATATTTTGCATTTGGGATGAGGTTCTTTTCATCATATCCATGTTTCTTTTTACACCAAACCCACCTTGAATGTTTATTGCCAAAAAGCTCCATTTTTGTTTCATCAGACCATTGAATTTGGTTCCAGTTAAAATTGTAGTAGTGTTTCACATCTCCAGGCGTTTACGTTTGTGGTTAACTGACATACCTTCCAAATAATCTGTTAGCATGAAGGTGGCATCAGATGGTTTTTTTCTGAGACTTGGTAACCTCAAGATTTTACTTTGTCTTGTATTTCGCCAACCGTGTTCCTTGGAGATTTTTTTGCCTCTTTTACGATCCTCCTCACTGTATTTGGGGTTGGTTCCTCTTCCAGGCTGGTTTGTAACAGTTCCAGTTGTTCTCCACTTTTTTTATTCCCCTAGCAGTAGAAATGGACATTTTCAGGCGAGTAGCTATTTTTTAATATCCATTCCAAGTTTTATGAAGGTCAGCACGCTTCTCCCTCATTTGGTCTGCGTGTTCTCTTATCTTCCCCACACTGTAACAAAGAAAGAGTTAAGACAACTTAAAATTCCAAGGCAACTTACTGCACTAGATTTTTGAGTTCTCAAACTTTGAAGTTTTTAAGAAAACCACCTATTGTTATGCAGAATAATTATTTTTGTTCAGATCATTTATCTTTTATATCTATAAAGACTTTGAATTTTTGGTTTTACATACTAAGAATTCCTAACAAAAGTTGTTCCAGCCTATTGTCTTTTCTTAAGATATATCTTTCATATGTGTAAAGACTTTAAAATTTGAGTTTATCATGCTAAGGCTTCACCCATTGCAGTGCCCAGTGGTTCAAAAACAGTGCTCAAATATGTGCTGTGCTGGGCTGGGCTTGAACTGGCAATCTTTGGGTTAGAGGCACAGAGGTATAACCCACTGAGCTACTGTACATGGTGCCCCCTCTGCACTGGGATGTGGCCAAAACTCTGAATAGTTATAAAACTGTAAACAGTGTTTTTGTGTTGGCACCTTATTCAGCTTATGTTCCATGCAGCTGAGCATGTGGCTGTGTGAGCTAAGCCTCGCTACTCATGGTTCAAAGGTCACCAGTTCAAGCCCAGCATCAGCACGTGTGGGGGCCCTTGAGCAAGGCCGATGACCCCCCCCCCCCCCCCAGCTCCCTGGGCACTGCTACAGGCAGCTGCCCTTCACAGACAACATGCTCTACAAAGAGCAAGTTGAGGAAGGAGTAAAAAGAATTTCCCCATGAGGGACAAGATGAAAAAGGAAAATGGAGCTCAGCATAATTCATGACACAATGTGTCTGGAATCTTGGAAAAAGGGTAAAGAATTGTGCCTTTGCTGGTCACTGAGGCAGTACTATTGTACCATAGATGATTTAGCTCAGTGGGTTACCAGTTGGTAATGCTGTTATGACCAAGTAAACCAGCTAGAATGACCATTATAAGTTGGTATGACCAGCTAAACCGTCAAAGGAAAACATACCTTAAGTTGGTCAACTATCATAAATAGTTCAACTTAACCCCTTTATGGTAGTCAAGTTGTTTTTTTTAAGCAGGGATATGTGTGGGATATGTCGAACAGTAAAACTTAATTTTGTGAAAAGCTGATCAAGGTGGAACACGGTAAACAGTACCAGGTGTGTGAATAACATATTTTCCTATATCCTGTACCCTTTACTGTTTATTTTAAAAAGAGTGAGAAGGAAGTGTAACAGTCTTTCAAACTAGAAGGTCTAAGAAGAGCTGTAAACCACCAATGACAACTACATACTCGTAGGCAAAAAAGAATGATGTCTTCTGCTTCCTGCCTATAGAATATTTTCCAGGCTTTCATTTCTGTGACACAAAAGTTTACTGGTAGATTCTATTGAAAACGTTTGTATTTTCAACAGTAATTTTACTTCCGGTATATTCGGTGTCAGGTTGATCACATCCACGTGAATCCCATCCATGTGACGAAATGTTGCTCGATTTCTGATTGGCGGGGAGACAGGAGATTAAGCCAATCGCCGAGCAGAGCGCGCAGACTAAGCGCAACTGAAAATGGAGGACGGAAGGTCGGGTGCTGTCTTCAAAAAGGTTTGGAATCTATTAATTACTGTGTATTAAATGGCTCACATCGCGTGAATGTGATTTAAGAATAAACGTTATTCAGTTTGATATGGGATTGAATTAATTCCATAGCCAATTACCTTGTAATTCGCTGTTTTATTGATGCAGTAAATATGCTGTGGGTTTATTAGCATAAGTGTATTTTAGTGTCGCTGCTGTAAATTAAAGACGCAAAATCAGGGTTGTTAGTCTCATATTCGATATTCAATTTTCTAGCTTTAATAACTTTTCACGGAAGCAAGGTGAGGGCGTTTTTAATGACAGAATCGTGTTGTCCAGTACACAGACAACGATGCATACCGATTATTACATTTCGTGATTTGTGCAAAATCGTGTTAATAGCTAATATTATAGGTGCTGTCAGCTGTAATGACATGGTGGTTTAGCATTTTGGACTCATGGCGACTGTTGCACACGCCTTTGTTTCCCAGATTGCTTTACGTACGAATTTTAATTAATTTTTGAATGTTCGAATGTATCCGTATAATGTGCAATGGGACAATACATGAATGGGTTAATAACTTTAAAACTAGACAAGACAGGCACATCTAATGAAGTGTGCTTTGATCAGTAGACCACAGGGAACAATGCACACCCCTTGGATTTTCAGATTTACAGACAAAAATAGTTATTAATTATTATATTGCATCCATTTAAAGTACAATGGGGCAACACACTAAAGGATTAATGGCTCCGAAACCAAATGGGACAGCCATGTCCTATGAAGTGTGCATGGATCAGGGGAACCTGGGGGACAATGCAAACCCCTTGGATTTTCAGAATAACGTTCTCTCTAACAGTTATTAATTAATGCATTGAATGCATATTACATGCCATTGGGGCAATGCACTAAAGGGTTAATAGCTCAAACAAAATGAGACAGCCATGTCCTATGGCATGTGCTTTCATCGGAGTCTGTGGGACAATTCGAACAGTTATTAATTATTACATTGTATTCATATTACATGCCATTGCTCCATTTCATACATATTGACAGTTAATTGATAACACAAATTAATCCATAAATGAGTTGTAAAGTGTGATTTAGGCAGTGCATCGTGGGACAAAGCAAATCTACCGCAGCTGAATTGCTTGATTACGTGTTTCGTCACATTTAATACATTAGCATTAAGGTTTTTAATGGAATAATATGGATTTGCCGTAAGATTTCTTGCGTGAGATGCGGGAGAGCTGGCAGCCCCGCTAAACTGTATGCTGTGTGTATTTTCAGGAGACGGTGGGCAAGATTTTGTCATTTTTTTTCAAAGACGAAAAAACTAAAAGTAAGGAAACATTTGATGAATTGTACCACCTTTTGCAACCATTTAAGCAAGCAGTGCGACATGATTCTTTAACGTCAATTATCTTGTGTATTTTATCATTTACCATTTTATCATAGTAAGCGGTGATGCAGTTATTCTAATGACTGAGATGCTGAAGATATTCGTGGAAGGTAAGTATTGTTTTATAACTATCTCTGGGATTAATTTGATGTCTGGCTAGCTGTTTTCTGTCATTTCAAACCCATATTTCATTTAAAATTAAACTATGTTGTCTGGACCAGATATTTTTGTATTTTTATTAAGCATTGTAAATATTTTAACTACAAAAAATACAATCTCAAAGTATTTCATTACAAATGATGTATGATTTTTTTCCGTCCAGGAAAATAAGAATGAGAAAATACTCAAATAAATAAATAAATATATATAATATTAAATGCATTTAATTGAAATACTGCTATCTCTGCCTGTAAGGAAATGCTTAGCACATACAACGCGCCACTTCCTGACGGTACTGTTGTTTATTTTCTTTCAGCTTTTAGTCAAGCTTTTCGTCTCCTTTCTGTTAGTTCTTTGGTTTTATTGGCTTGATTTTTACTAACCGAAAGTGTATCAAAGAAAGCTAAATTTGGGTTTTTCTTGCTAATGTTAATACAGCGAAGCACACAACAGTCTATAGTCATGATCGTCTAATTCGTTCCCTGGTAAAATGGCCGGCGCCTCATTTTCATGTTTTGCTACTTTGACAATGATGTCAGCTTAATGCAATATATTAGCAAGGTGTTCATGCTGGGGTTTACTCTTGTCCTCCAGAGGCTGCCCGAAGATCAGTGAAGCAGGCAGATGCAGAAGATTGTGACCTGGTTGACATTGAGCACTTTGAGAAGATCTTACCACAACTGGTTAGTTTGTAAGGCCCTTTTGTGTAGGTCTTCTAAATGGTGATTTCAGACTTTTTAAAATATGCATTTCTCAGGAAGTTTATTTAGAGAAATGTATGCATTTCTTTTGTTAAATTTAATGTTTAATTAAATTCACCCTTTCTCACTTCCTCTGTAGCTCCTGGACTTCTAGTAACCTTTGCTTCCACATTCTTTGTGTGTCACATGACTGCTGGGGATGAGATTCCTTCACCTCGAGCGTTATCAGTTGCCCTTGTCATCACTCGCTGCAGTAGACCGGAGATCACCCATCATGAAGTGGATCAGCAGTGAAGGAACAAGAAATGCCATGAGTCGACAGTGGAATTATGTTCCTTCATTTACAGGACAGATGTATTCTTCCAAAGACACCACTCTTTGGGTAGTGGGGACAGAAAAACAGCTTCATAAGAACCCTTATCCTGCATCAGCTGGTTTCTTATTTTGACCCATCTTTGTGTGTGTGTGTGTGTGTGTGTGTGTGTGTGTGTGTGTCATAGATTCCACCCAGAGGTTTTCTCCCAAACAATGCTTGTTTCCTAATTTTTTTTACAAGTTTTACAATGTCTTGGTATGT
Organism: Hyperopisus bebe; assembly: GCA_026777045.1. Classification (NCBI taxonomy): domain Eukaryota; kingdom Metazoa; phylum Chordata; class Actinopteri; order Osteoglossiformes; family Mormyridae; genus Hyperopisus; species Hyperopisus bebe. The sequence goes on along the minus strand of JAODJW010004790.1, from coordinate 20,694 downwards.
GAATGACCTAAGCTGCAAAGTTACAACATGCCTTGATAGTTTAGTCATTACTTTATTCCATAAGATGGGATAAAAGGCCAATGGATTAAATGTTCTGCTGTTATGTCTGACTTTAGCACCTAGTTGTACTCAGTTCTGAAAATTTGATTTCCCTCTAGTAAGACAAAAACTGTATTTGTATTTTTATGTAGTGTAGAAAATAAATATTTGCCTAGTCAAAATATGCATTGAATGTTTTCCTCCTGTAATTTTAATTTTATCTATTTTATTTAACATTGTGTTATTGTAAGATATGCTTGAGTGTCAGAATTGGGCAGCTATCATGAATGAAACAAAAAACATGACAGTTGTCACATATTCATATGTATTTCATTTAGATTTTTAGAAAAACAAAAATTAAGCAAGGCTGTGCATAGATTTTGAGGGTCAGGTGTTGGGCCTCAGTACCTGTACACCTAACGCACAGATTTACGTTAAACATTTAGGCAAAATGGGCAGGTGCTCAGGCACTTCAAGCCCCCCCAACACGTAAATGAGAAATTAGTAATAATGAGTTAAGTTTCATTTACTATTGATATGAGTAATGACTAAATGATATAAGGTTATATAAACATAAAATACATACAGACTGAAGAAAATGGCTGGCAAGGCAACATTTACAAATTATTATAGTGTAAAGTAGAAAGATGTTGAGAATATTGACATGTAGGACTGAATGCAATGATGCAATAATGACAAGCTGATTTCAGGTGAAATCTATGGGAAAATGTTATTAGATCTGTAGACAGACTAAATTGAGTAAGAAAAAAAACACAAGATCCAGTAGCAACAGTGGTAAGACTTTAAACTACAGCGATGGAACACGTGGTATTTTCCATTTAGTTTTATTATGGGGATTGTGTGGATATGCAGTTTTACTTGCCTACAATCCTGTGTTCCTGGAGTTATGGGATGTCAAAGTACCCCACAGCCAGTTTCATTAAAGTGAAGTTATGGGTATACAGGTAGTGTTTAAGCCCCAGCAACCTTTGCAATGCTGTAAATCTGATAAAAACAATGGTGTTTACTGTTTTTTTTTCTCCTGAGTGTGCGGATATCTAGTAACAACCCTATATATTATGCAAACTATTTTACATGCACAATTAATCTATCTACACCATATAAAATCAATCTTTTGACTATTTTACCACTAATGCTTCATTTGTTCCAATAGAGAAATATTCCATGCTTCTTATAATAATTAGTTGTGGTGTGTTTTTCTTTTTCTCCGCATATATTGAAAGACGTGAAATGAAGAGCGCATCTGGACTTTCAAATATCGGAAAGAAACACCGGAAATGACACACAGGAAGTATATTTGTTGTTAGACTATCGAAACATCACTGATCCAGCACCGCCATTAGAGGGTCGCGGTTAGGATGCGTGAACGTTTGCTGAAGAAGTAAGATATTTCCTCTCACACTAGCAGGTAAGGAGACTTGTATATAGCCGTACTCATGTATTTCGTTTGTCCAAGTTAGAAGTAAATTCGTGCTGAAGGTGATAATTGACAGCGTCTTTGAAGAGTTGAAATTGTAAATTTCTATTTGTGGGCCGTTTTGTTTGACGCGGTTATTACAGAACTTTTTTACGTTTAAGTTGCCTTTTTCATGTTTCAAACAGTATTTTCAACTATTGCATTGTTAGAAGTTCACAATCATAGTAAGTGTGAAGCGCCCGTGTTCTGGATGCCGCACTACGTTTGACTAGCGCGTTGGCGGAAACTTGCGCGTGCGCTTCAGTGCTGCTCGCGTTAATAGTGCATTTGGCGGCGGACGGTCGCGGTCGGTGCGCGGATGCAGCAGTGACATTCCATTAGACCAGGAGAGAGCAGATGTACTGCAGCAATCACAAATACAAGCAGTGTAGTGAAATGGATAAACTGCTATGAACAATTTACAAGTTACATGAACAAGTTATTAGTCAAGGCTTGGCCGGTATTACGGTAATATGGCATTCCGAGCTATATTGAAATACTTACAACACCGGCCAATTTTATCGTCAAGATTTAAATATTACGGTATTGTGTTGCTTTTTAAAATATCGTATACCTCAGTATAATGTCTGGATAATATGAAAAATTAGATTTGCGGGTACCTCCGACCCTCGTCATACAGCTGCTCACCATAACTACTATACCAACAACCAGTCTTCCTCTACTTTTTAATTTTAGCATGGTGATCTGTGAAAGTCGGCTTTACCACCTACTGGAAATGCCTAATCAATTATCTTGCATATGCGTGGTGGATGCCACGTATGTGTTCTGTTTATGCTAGACGTAAAAAACTGAAGATAGCACAAAACATCTTAAGTTTTCCCTTAACTACAACATTTAAGGCTTAATTTCTCCCTAGTTGAGAGATTTATTTGAAGAGTCTTGCGCAGAATCCCTTAAGGCTGATTGATACTTCTGCATAAAGCATACGCTGTGACCTATGCAAGTGGCCAACGCCGTTGCAAGTATTTATGCTTGTGAGCTGTCACATCTCCAGAACGGTAAGCGATACATGGTTTTGGAAGTTGTATTTATTTTCTTTCCACCCTGTGTGATTGTTGAATCACACAACTGAAACAGAAAAAACACCTTTAACAAAGTAGCCATTTATCTACTCCTTGTTATATTTGTGTTGTTTAGACAAATTTGGAAGAATGTTGAGTAACTACAAAATAACTTTAACTTTGTTTGTTAATAAGTTTGTTTTCCTACTAAATTCACTGCCTGTAATACTGTATTTTTTTTAGTCTTGTTAAGTAGTGGGGGTAAATGAAATTGGTGCTGTCATCTTGAGTGTTTTGCAGACCAGTTGCTACGATGCCTAGAGTGCATTAATTAATGCTAGATGTAAATGAAGCTTCAGTCAGCAGTATAAATGCACCTGGGATGTACAGTTTTTTGCTCCCATAAAAAACAAATGCTACCAAGCGGACCAATCATCACGGTCTACGTCAGTGAGATGTGTAAATTACCTTTTTGGGGAGCTGCCCATCAGGCTATGGTGAAGGCTATGGTGTAGGATCCATGGCTATGGTGTAGGATCCATGGCTATGGTGTAGGATCCATGGCTATGGTGTAGGATCCATGGCTGTGCTGTATTTATTGCAACACAGAAGTATCAATCAGCCTCTAAAAGGTGTCTTTAGTTAAGGAAAAACCTTAAGGGATTTACTGCATCAAAAGAGATATTACCGCTCTAATATTTTATGGTTTCTATATAGACCAGGGGTGGCCAATCTTATCCACAAAGGGCCAGTGTGTATGCAGGTTTTTGGGATAACCTGTAGGTCAGCTGTTGAAACCCAGGTGTGAGGACTCTTCAGCCAATCAGTCCTCTAATTAGTAATCTAATTGGGGAGTTTCAGCGAAAACCTGCATACACAGCGGCCCATTCTGGATAAGATTGCCCACCCCTGATATAGACCATTTGTTTACTTGCACTAGTGCTTGCTTGTGATGCCTGTTATGACCTCAGACTTGGTCCATAGTGAGGAAAAAATGGAAGGGAAGAAGATAAACCAATTTGGTCAGAGGAGGAAAAAATTTTACTTTTGAAGGAATATAAGCGTGTACTAAAAAGTAAATTCACTTGCTGTTGTTTCTTGCTGTCATGCTTCTCTGCATTTTTCGCAATTTTGTCTGGTTGTAATATGTCTTTTTAATGTATTGATCTGCATGTATACCCAATATTTCAATTAAACCCACATGTATTAAATAATTTGACAGCTGTGATTTCTAAATGTGTGTCTCATGTTTACTACCTCTAATTTTATGGGTGGCATGTAGCAACGTGGTTAGGAATCTGTAAATGTTTGATTACTGTTATATCCTTGACTTATTTAGTGTCCAGGTATGTGCATTTTACTGATATCTTTGTTTTTTTCCTTAGGACATCAAGCCAGCAGATTTGGCACGTTTTTCAGTATTAAGCCAATTATATAAAGCCAAACTTGGTTAACTGGATTTGACAGCAAACCTGCACAAAGGAATCTACATAGTGTATAACTGTACCATTAGAAATTAGTTAGCATGCAGACGTCTCTTGCTTCAGGATCACAAAAGCAAAGGCTTCAAACAAAGCCATTTTAAGTCGGTGAAACTACATCAAATACAAGTCATATAGTTGTATACATTATATGGACAAAAGTATTGGGACACACCTTTCATTCATTGAATTCAAGTGTTTCATTCAGACTCATTGCCACAGGTGTATAAAATCAAGCACCTAGCCCTGCAGTCAGTCAGGTTTACAAATTTGTGAAAGAATGGGTCGTTCTGAAGAGCTCAGTGAGTTTGAGCGAGGTACAGTCATAGGATGCCACCTGTGCAAGAAGTCAGTTCGTGAAATTTCTTCCCTGCTAGATATTCCACGGTCAACTGTAAGTAATATTATTGCAAAGTGGAAACGTTTAGGAACAACAGAAACTCAGCCACGAAGTGGCAGGCCACGTAAAGTAACAGCTCGGGGTCGTCGAGTGCTGAGCCGCATAGTGAGTAAAAGTCGCCAACGCTCCGTTGACTCAATAACTGCCGAGTTCCAAACCTCCTCTGGCATTAACCTCAGCACAAGAACTGTGCGCCGGGAGCTTCATGGAATGGGCTCCCATGACCGAACAGCTGCATGCAAACCTGACATCACCAAGCGCAACGCCAAGAGTCCAGCGCTGCCACGAGTCGCCGAAGTAGGCGAAGCCGTCAATGCTGGAAGTGTTAGTAATCTGTATAAATTAAGCATATCCTTATTTTTAATAAACATTGGACTTTAAACTGCAAAAAGTACTGCCACACCGCAGACATCTTTCTGTGTCATTTTTCCACAATATCTTTTAAAAGATGTCGTGGTTGAGCTGTCCCTTTCTTCACCAGTGCTGTAGTGCTTCCATGATATACTGAAACATTTGCATGGGCTATGCTCCAATAACCAAATTTAATAACTGTAAGAATATGGAGTATAACGTGATATTGTACAGCCCTACTAGATGTGTTTTCATTAATAAAAAAAATATATGAGGATAATGGTTGTGATGATCAAGTGTTTTTCTTGCAGCCTGAAGAGGAGTATGTGACACTACTGGATGACATGGGCCTTGAAAGGACAGAAAAAAGTACAGAGGACTTCATACAGAACAAGGACAAGGATTTAACAGAATTCTTGGATTTCGTTGAATGATTCTAGGTCTTGAGGATCTACACATGCTGTTGCACAGGGCAGTGTTTTGTTGCAGAGTGTAAAGTCAGATAACTCATAATTGAAGGAAATGTATATCTGAGAAGAGCACCTGTTTCCCCTCATTCTGAATGTTAATTCAGTGGGATTTGTGGATTTTTTTGTATTAAACTATAACTAGCTGGCTAGAATTTGTCACCCATTTACCAATATAACTGCAGGTCAGGGTCATGTGGACTATTAGGTTCAAAAATAGGCTGAAACATAAAACATTTATTTTCTTGAGCAGAGCTATAATGTTCGTAATGTATACTAAATTCCAAGGTTCAGAAAGAGACTAGAAGGTGTGGGTATGTTTTGATATATGGATAAATGACTTGGTTGTCTTTTGCTTGGTTTTTGTGAGTGACCATGCATTATAATCAATAACGTCATTTCTGCCAGTCCATAGCTGCATCTCGTAAAAAATGGCAGCAATAAGAGGAAATAAGATGTATGATGCATATTTCAGCTATTTTTTGAACAGTTATATACTATTGTAACTTTCCTATAAAATCTAAATTGTTCAGGTTATCATTCAGTAACTTCCTTGATTTCATTTAGGATCAAGTGTCTTTATATTAAATTTGCACTGAATAAAATCCTGTGTTCCTGGAGTTATGGGATGTCAAAGTGCCCCACAGCTAGTTTCATTAAAGTGAAGTTATGGGTATACAGGCAGTGTTTAAGCCCCAGCAACCATTGCAATGCTGTAAATCTGATATAAAAAAAATGGAGTTTTCTGTTTTTTTTCTGAGTGTGCAGATACCTAGCAACAATCCTATATATAATGCAAAATATTTTACATACACAATTTATATACACCATATAAAATCAATCCAACTATTTTACTACAAATTCTTCATTTGTTCCAATAGAGAAATATTCCATGCTTCTCATAATATTTAGTTCTAAACGTGGTGTATTTTTCTTTTTCTCCGCATACCTTGAAAGATGTGAAATGAAGAGCGCATCTGGACTTTTAAATTTCGGAAAGAAACACCGGAAATGACACACAGGAAGTATATTTGTTATTAGACTATCGAAATATCACAGGTCCAGGAGCGCCATTAGAGGGTCGCGGTTAGGGTGCATGAATGTTTGCTGAAGAAGTAAGACATTTCCTTCTACACTAGCAGGTAAGGAGACTTGTGTATAGCCGTACTTGTGCATTTCGTTTGTCTAAGTTAGAGGTGAATTCGAGCAGAAGGTGACAATTGACAGCTGCTGTGAAGACTTGAAAATGTGTAAAATTCGATTTGTGGGCCATTTTGTTTGATGCGGTTATTACAGAACTTTTTTATGTTTAAGTTACTTGTTTAAACGTGTTGTTCACTTTGCATAACCTGGCCTCGCGGTGCAACTAAATTGAGCCCCAACTTCCCATGTGTTTCGAATGGAGTGATGTGAATTGATTCGTTTTTGTGGGACTGTTGCACGCTGGGCGAAGCTAAATTTTCTCTCCATGCAACTCGTGGGAAGCAGCTTCCACAGTGGTTGTCCTGAATTGGAACAATAAGCATACAAATCTCTCTATGACAATGAAATCCTAGTCGCCTTTTATCTCTCTTGATTGGATATTTTGGAACTGTGGTTTCCCTCCAACATTTCATTTCGATGTTACTTCCCTTGTTGATTATACCACTTTTTTTTTTCCTGCTGTCATTTTTTTCTGCATTTTTAGCAATTTTGTCAGTGGTTGTAATACAAGTCTTTTCAATGTATTGATCTGTATGTATAACCATTATTTCAATTAAAGTTATTTGATACACGTAGGCTTATGACCGCTGTGATTTCTAAATGTGTGTCTGTCATGTTTACTACCTCTTGTTTTATGGGTAGCATGCAGCAAAGTGGTTAGGAATCTGTAAATGTTTGATTACTGTTATATCTTTGTCATTTAATAGGCACATACCTTGGCACTAATGATATATTTATGCTTTTTTCCCATAGGACATCAAGCCAGCAGATTTGGCACGTTTTTCAGTGTTACACCAACTATACGAAGCCGAACTTGGTTAACTGGATTTGACAGCAAATCCGCACAAGGGAATCTACATAGTGTATAACTCTCTGTACAATTAGAAATGTATGCATTTTAAATTCCTTTTTTTTGCTTCAGAATCATAAAAGCAAAGTCTTCAAACCAAGTCACTTTGAGTCACCTACATCAAATACCAGTTATACAATTGTACATGCATTATATGGACAAAAGTATTGGGACACACCTCTTAATCATTGAATTCAGGTGTTTTCATTGACTCATTGCCTCAGGTGTAGAAAATCAAGCATCTAGTCCTGGAGTCAGGTTTACAATCATTTGTGGAAAGAATGGGTCGTTCTAAAGAGCTCAGTGAATTCAAGCGAGGTACTGTTATAGGATGCCACCTTTGCAAGAAGTCAGTTCGTGAAATTTCTTCCCTGCTAGATATTCCGCGGTCAACTGTAAGTTATATTATTGCTAAGTGGAAACGATTAGGAACAACAGAAACTCAGCCACGAAGTGGCAGACCACGTAAAGTAACAGCTCGGGGTCGTCGAGTGCTGAGCCGCATAGTGAGTAAAAGTCGCCAACGCTCTGTTGACTCAATAACGGCCGAGTTCCAAACTTCCTCTGGCATTAACCTCAGCACAAAAACTGTGCGCCGGGAGCTTCATGGAATGGGCTTCCATGGCCAAGCAGCTGCATGCCAACCTCACATCACCAAGCAAAGCGCCTAGTATCTGGGGCTGCCACCATTAGTCATCGTAGTCGGTTTTCAGCATCAACATTAATATTTTAAATCAATGCATCTTTTATTATTTTTTTAATGAAATTACCTTTTTGGTTTCCAAAACATTTCACGTCATTATAACCAATGCATTCTTTCGACATCACTACATAATTATGGGTGTACTTGAAATTGTCACAAAACAAAAAGGTGATTTGTACTAATGTTTTACATTGTACCATGAAATACTGGTACTGAAAAGGTACCATCAGATCAGAACCATGATCTCAATACACCCAAACCACTGCCGAAACTGTTATACCCTATGTCAGAATTACATGCATTGTGCTATGTAGCATATAGTTCAAGCGAACTAGCAAATTGGATTTATCTGCTCTGAATGCTCTGCATAAACAGCGTGAAGCTATCGAAATGTGAGCTAGTTAAATATGATCTCCCTTTATGTAAGGGATCTAATGGCAAGATCTTAAAATATTTCAAACAGGCCACGGTAACCTCATCAGACTAGATAGGTTAGGCAGATAGATAGAATAGGTTATTATGCTTTGCTGCTTTGCGCTGCTTGGGAAGTTTTTTACGTTTATTGAGCAGGTGAAAGGAAGAAAGCAGAAGAAACTTGTGTAAGCTTTATGGGTGCTTATCCATTCACTTTTGTTTTACGATACAGAGTAATGGTGATGAATTCGGTCGTGGCAGAAATACGGTTTGCAGTTTTGCATGCTGGTGGTTTATAATTCATCAGTGCCAGAGGTGGAAAGTTCAAGTTCAGAAAATACAAATCCAGACCAAGATTTTGTTTCAACCAACCAGTTGCGAATAAAGAGTCACATTCACAGAGCGCTCAAATGGTTGGTTGAAACAAAATCTTGGTCTGGATTTGTAACTTCTGGACCTGAACTTTCCACTTCTGATCAGCACCCTCTCAAAATCAATATAACGAGTCACATCCATACTGATCTCCCTCTCCCCCCGTAGCCCCCAGTACTCTCCTTACACACAGTGCTCCACCCCCTTGCATGCATTTTTAAATAACAGCAAGGCAGAGGTGCACAACAATTGGAAATGCATATATCCTATATGAATTTAATAGAACGTAGGGATGATGTCCTTGTCGCGCTGTCGCTGCACACCACCCCGTTGTGTGTGTGGAGTCTGCATGTTCGTTACGTGTGTGTGGCTTATCCACAGATCCTACGATTTTTTTCCACTGTACAGACACATGCAACGTAAGTGATTTGGAGTGCCTAAATTGACCATATGTGTGACTGAGTGTGCACCATGCAATAGTTCCTTGGTTCCTGCCTTGCACCTGTTGTAATGTTAATATTGTGTTGTATTATATACACACGCACAAACACATAGATATACACAATTACGCAATGAATCATCAGATTAGTCATTAGATCATTGATGTAATCGCTAGTGACAGTCCTTAAAGCATCAGATGGAACGGTGAGGAGCTTGCTGTCACTGCACTCTGGAGCAGTGAAAATGTTCTGTGGAGTGACAGAGCACACTTCTCTGTCCTGAAAGTCTGATGGACAAATCTGGGTTTGCCGGATGCCAGGGGAACGTTACCTGCCCAACTGCATTGTGCCAACTACAAAGTTTGCTGGAGGAGGGATAATGGTGTGGGGTTGTTTTTCAGGGGTTGGGCTAGGCCCCTTAGTTCCAGGGAAGGGAACTCTTAATGCTTCAGCATACCAAGACATTTTGGACAATTCTGCTTCCAACTTTGTGGGACCCGTCTGGGGGAGGCCCTTTATGTTCCAGCATGACTGTGCCCCAGTGCACAAAGCAGGGTCTAAAAAGACATGGATGGGTGAGTTTGGTGTGGAAGATCTTAACCGGCCCATACAGAGCTCCGACTTCAACTCCATCAAACAACTTTGGGATGAACTAGAATGGAGATTGTGAGCCAGGCCTTCACGTCCAACATCAGTACTTGACCTCACAAATGCTCTTCTGGATGAATCGGCAAAAATTCCCACAGACACTACAAAATTTCACGGAAAGCCTTCCCAGAAGAGTGGCAGCTGTTATAGCTGCAAAGGGGGGGGCAACTCCATATTGATGCCTATGGATTTAAGTGGGATGTCATAAAAGTTCCTGTAGGTGCAATGGCCAGATGTAATGTATATGCATGAAAAATTCCTCCATCTTTAATAGCAGTTGATTCATATCATGACAAAAGGCAGTGGTGGCTTAATGATTAGGGAAGTACACTTGTAATTGAAATATTGCAGGTTTGAATCCCTGACCAGCAAAGCACCACTGAGGTGTTTAGCTGAATTAGCTGCCCCTGCTATGTCACATATGGGTTAAATGCAGAGGACACATTTCGCTGTGGTGTGTCAACAATGATCTAAAAAGCTGGTTTTATATTTCAGCTTGATTACTTCACTCAGTCCTCACCTGCTTTCTGATTATACAACCTGATTTTCATACTGTTTTACTTAGTATCATTAGTCAGACTGGGCACTCAGGAGGTAACGCTGAAGAGCCCAGACAGGACAGCTGGAACCTCAAAGATGTGCTCTAAAAACTGGAGGTCCATCCATGGTCCATGAAGGAGCTTCTGGGATGGGGTGGAGCTGGCAGCACTGCAGATAGGTCAGGAACCAAATGCTGCAGATGGGACAGAGGTACAGAGGAAGGGCTCAGTGACACCTGACCAAATAAATACTGTTGCCACCATTCATGGAAATCACAATTTACTTCTGAGAATTTTCCAATGATCCTGTTGCCCAAAATTTGAGCACAATGAAGGCTGACAGATGAAAGGCATTCTATACCCTGAGAGTCTGTGCCGCTCTGAATGAAGTCGGGGCCGCCTGCGGAGGGACTGTCACCGTCGGTGCAGGAGATTATCCTTCCTGCTCCCCCCAAAAGTGGAGTCGTCCCTCAGTACACTGCCACTGTCCTGCCACTGAAAGACCCTCCTCCTGGCCTTCTGTTATCGGCAGAGTAGGCGTGACGTAGATGTGATTTCAGGGAGAAAGAATTGCGTGTTTGAGGCACTTACAAGAGTGAGTTTTATTTTGTCCTGGTCTGTTGCCGTTTGCCGAGTTAAACCATCTTTCCTTTCATCACGATAAGGGCGACGTCGATTGGATTCATCTGACTTAATGCGTCTAGAGCTCATGCGTATATTGGAATGTGAATTCATCTCACATGCAGTCTGGCGTATAACTTCAGCTGTTGTACACAGGTGCAGATCAAGGGGATGCAAGAAACCCTGGGAGCACTTTCTTACCAAAGAGGCCGATCGTTTATCTATTCTATCAAACAGGTCGTCTATCACATGCACGTTATCTGCCGATCCAGCTGTGCCAATTCAGCTGAAAAGGGCAAGGTTCATTTTTCTGACCTTAGCTGGTACTGGTGGTGAGTATTGAAGCTTCCCGTTCCCACCTAGGCCAGGTTGTGCATCTTGATGAACAATAAACACTTATTTGGCATTGTTCTGACAGAGACCATGTTCAAGTCACTGCTGAGGCACAAATAAGTGAAAGTGATTGGTTGTCTTTGTTGACACACAGTGCACAACAACGAAATGTGCCCTCCGCATTTAAGCCATATGCAAAATCGTGACATAGCAGGGGGCAACTAATTCAGTACCCAGGGAGCAATGCCTTGCTCAGGGTACCGCAGCGGTCAAGGATTGAAACCAGCAATCTTTTGATTACAGATGCACGTCCCTAACTGTTCGGCCACCATTGCATTTAAATCTGCATTTAATGCCCCAATAAAAGAAAATAACGTATCAGGGCTTCAATCAGTTTTATTGCATTGTATTGCGTTAAAGTGTTCTTATAAAAAGTTGCACATGTCCTCAACAGAAGAGAGCCACTTATGATGGTCTGTGTTATTCAGCTGTAAGTACCATGTATTGTTGGTATGTAATTGCTGTTCAATTATGAAGCGAACCAATTAACCCCGAAGCCAGTCATGATTGATACAGCCATCAAACTCACCTGTGCAGGTGTCACAGCTGTGGCCTGTCAGTGACGGGAAAAATTCAGCCTCTCCTCCAAGCTGTCATCTAGCACATGCTCAGCACTCGGGGTCGCGACGGGGTCTGCGCGCTCGTCGTCGCTTATTACCCTCGTTGGATGAACCTCCGTGGTGGCAGCTGTCAAGCAAATTCTTTTTCGTCCCTGACCATCCCTGATCAGCCATGACATTGAAACCACTGACAAGTGACGTGAATAACACTGATTATCTTGTTACTGTGGCATGTGTGCCATTATATATTAGGTAAGTTAACAGTCAGTTCTTAAAACTGATGTGTTGGAAGCAGAAAAAATGTGCAAGTGTAAGGATCTGAATGACTTTAGCAAGGGTAAAATTCTGGTGGCTAGGTCAAAGCGACTCAAAAACGGCAGAGCTTGTGGGGTGTTCCTGGTATGCAGAAATCAGTATCTAGCAGAATTGGTCCAAGGAAGGGCAACCAGTGAACCAGCGATGGGGTCATGGGTGCCCAAGGCTCACTGACGTACATGGGGAAAATTAAGATTAAAATGAGAATATTATGTATTTTTACAGTGTTTTGAATGGTTTGGTAAAGCGCTTGAATGACTGTGTATCTCCCGACTCCTATGTACTACATACACAGAAGATGTATTACATATACAGAAGATGTAATACATGTACAGGAAGGACAGCATAACTAAGGATGCACATTGATAACTTGCTTGTCATTGTCATAGTTACTATTTAGCTGCATGCAGACAGCCACATGAGTCTCACCAGAGTCTCTCCAGTCTGGCTGCAGATGCCTTTGCCTCCTGACACTCTGCCCCTTCTCCATTCTAGGCTCCTTGCACACACTGTGGTCCCAATAGAATGGAAGATTGTTTGAATTGTTTTCCATTACAAAAGCATGACTGGGGCATCAAAAGTCCAACTTTCCCATCCTTTTTACTCACTGAGACAAACTTGTTACTATGAGTGACCTGTTAGTTGTGCATGCAAATGTAAGCACAACACTCAGATTATTTCCTGTTCAATACAAACGTATTTTAGTACGGCTCAAATGTTATTCAACATGATCAAGAAACAAGCATTCCTCTTCTTCCTCCCACTGCTCCCGTTAGGGGTCACCACAGTGGATGATCTCTTTCTATCTCTTCCTGTCCTCTGTATCTAACTCTTTAAATACCAGGCACCTGGATGTCCTCTCTCACCACATCCATAAACCTCCTCTTAGACCTTCCTCTTTTCCTCTTGCCTGGCAGCTCTGTCTGCAGCATCGTTCTCCCCACATAACCAGTGTATCTCCTCTGTACATGTCCAAACCAATCCCAATCTTGGCTCTCTTGCCTTTGTCTCCAAACTGTCCAACCTGAGCTGTCCCACTATTATACTTGTTCCTAATCCTGTCCATCCTCGTCACTCCCAAAGCAAATCTTAACATCTTTAACTCTGCCACCTCCTGCTCTGGCTCCGGTCTTTTTGTCAATGCCACCTTCTCTAACCCACTCACTACCATTTTGTAAACCTTCTCTTTCACTCTTGCTGATCCCCGTCTGTCACCAATCAGTCCTGCTGCTCTCCTCCAGCCACTCCACTCTGCCTGCTCTCTTCCACACTCCCCATTACTCCCCCAAGTATTTCAACTCCTCCACCTTCGCCAGCTCTACTCCCTGCATCCTCACCCTTCCGCTGTCCCCCCTCTCCTTCACGCACATGGACTCTGTCTTAGTCCTACTGACCTTCATTCCTCCCCTCTCTAGAACATATCTCATTTTCTCTCCAGGGTCTCCTCCACCTGCTCCCTACTCTCACTACAGATCACAGTGTCATCTGCAAACATAGTCCAGGGGTCTCCTCTCTGATCTCATGGTGCCCATCACCATAGCAAACAAGAAAGGACTCAGGACTGACCCTTGATGGAATTACATTAAATGTCCACTAGATGGAGCTATATACGTCATTTACTGTCGCTATTCGCCACATTAAAATTGCGTGTTATGAACAGACGATTCAAACACTATAGAATTAAATATTTAACCACAAGCAATAGAAAAATTACACCATACTTGCCGTGACAATTGTTTGATCAATAAAATTCATTATTTATTCAAAATAAATATTTTTAAATAAACTGTCAATGTTCCCTTGACCTGAAATCAATCAATTTAACAGGGTAATATGTAATACCTATATCAACAATACATATGCATAAATAAAACGCATTTTTAAAGTCGTAATTTATATGATGAATAAAAATAACTAGATTATTTTCAATGGAAGTACATTAATTTTCAGACATTCCCTGGACCTTTTTTTTATAAGACGTCATTCTTGACCCGGTTGTGATTCCTACTTCCGGGTCCCCGCCAATATCCCATAATGCCACAGTTCCTTCTTTGACCTCTCCTCTGTCTGTGGTTATCAGAGGTGTGTGCTCGCTGCTCACTTGGTGGTGAATGATGGCGGCCTCAAAGCCTGTCGAGCCGGAGTCTGGTAGCGGTCTTCCCCGATGGCAGCTAGCCTTGTTAGTGGGGGCGCCCATAGTGTTGGGAGTCGGGGCCGTCTACTTATGGAATCGCAGCCGGAGCAAATCGAAGCGCAACGGGGAGAGGAAGACTCCAGAAGGCAGCGCCAGTCCCGTCCATGGGCAGGCGCAGGACGGCGGAGAGCAGAAGGGAATGGTGAGACCGCGGAGGGCGAGCCGGCCCTGTATCTCAGCTACACAGCCGTAGCTGGCGCAGAGTCGTGCCTCCTGCCCGCTTCGTTCCGTGGTTCTGAGCGCCATTCAAGGGCACAAGCTGGCTGTCAGTACCTTTGCATGTGCCCGTAGCATTGTGTCGGTGCTGTGGCCAAGCCATGCCGCCTTGTCGAGTCCTTCCTTATACAAGTCAGAAGAAATAAAATGTAGATCAGCGTGAGATAAAATGAATCATCCGTCAGCCCTTGACGTGAGCCCGGTAGGATGGAGGCGGGATGACATGTGAGACGGGCTGTGGGCACCTGCTGCATCTCGCGCCTGGCTGTCTGGGCTGCCTCCCATCGTGCCTTAAGCTGAATATCCCTAAAATCGAGGTCTGATCAGATTCGACTTCGTGCCATAAATCTTACCCCGAAATTCAGAATTGTGGAGTCCTTTACACACCCAAGAAGTAGCTAGGCAGAGCGACATGTAACGGCAGGAAAAACGCCAGTGTGTTAATGTCACTATGTGACAAGTATGTTCATCTGCAATATTTTGGAGACTTGCATTAGGTTACTTATGAGTGACGTGCATGTTAGATTAGTATGTCAAATTGATATGATTCTCTCCCTGGATGAAATTCTGTTGCATTTAAAATAAGGAATGCTCTTCAGTGGATAGCGTGCTGACGTCATGGAGATTAAAGCTGGGTACTGTGTTGACCTGGTTTTTATGTTGGGCCAACAAATGCTGTGAATACATTTCTCCATTCTCAGCCTCGATGTACTGTTTTCATTAGTTGCCGTGTATTGTGTGCATAACAGCTATTTCCTGAAGCCAGTGGTTGGTGTCCAGTTAATGGTAATTAGGTAGGCTGTGCCAGTGTAGGCTGTCCCAGTGTAGGCAGTGCCAGGTCAATGCGCTGCAGCATCTCTGGGAAGCTCATTTATAACCTACCCCAGGAGTTTCTGCGCAGGTCGGCAGTATACGCCATGTCAGTGGTTAATTTATTAAGGAAGCAGGATTTGCATATTCTTAAGGTTTCTCAGTGCAAGACCAATAGCTTGTCAGGAACGATCGAATCCTGCTGATGGGAAGCAGATTTCTCCCTCCGCTGGCAGCGTGGGGACCGAGACTGTGCTGAGCTTAGGTCCACGTGGCCTCTTCTCATTCTGTTTCACCTGAAGTCTGCGGTTTCGGGCAGAGAGCTGTTCAGGTGGGTCAGCATTGCAGTCCTGTTTTTGTCTGGTAATGTGTACGATTCTCAGGGCAGGATGTCTTTCTGCTGGAGGCTTGTCCTTGACTTCTGTCACCCTGTCGTTGTGCCTGGTGGAGTTAATCTGTCACTACTGGGCTCTTCCCCATAACTGCGCCTGGAGGACTGCAGCGGCTGACTGACTCTCCTTTCTGAGCCTTCGTTGCTTTGGGCAGAAGCAGAAACAAATGAATGTAAACGTCCCATGCACTCTCATGATTGCCCACCCAAGCGCACCGTCTTTGGCAGCTGCACTGAGGATTAGTTTCTGTGTGCATAGTCTATGTTGCTGGAGTCTTCGGTTCATATTGATGTCGGTAGTAAGTCGGTGGTAATTGATTAGCGATGCTGATGAGGCAAAATGTGCAAACATTATTTACAGAAATGCAATATGCTAACTTATCTGCAGGAGTGATGTTACCGACTATCTGACATAGCGTGTCCTGATGTAGACTGTCCTCGCCTTTGTGTCTAGGTCGTATTATAAGTGTGACTTTCACCCCTGCTATCTAAGCCACACCCCCTGCACAGCCCCCCTAGCTTGATGCTAGATGGTTGACTCGGACATGGTGGAGATCGTGGTTTGGATGGCGCTGTCACTGGCAGTGTGCGAGTAGACGCGCTGTGATCCTGCAGCTTAGTGCGCTGCAGTGTGCGGGGAGCAGTCTGCATATTGATCTCCGCGCTGGCCTCAAAGCCGTAGGAATAAAACCTGCAGTGCTGGAATTTGATCTGATGATGTGGGTGTAATTTTTTTTAAAAAGGATGCCTTTTGGAGAGTAATAGGAATCGCGTCGTGTCGACTTTCATCTGGCTCAGCTGAGCTATGGCAGGTTGTGAGAAGCAGGGAGCAACCGGCCAATCAGAGGCGGTCGTTCAGTCCAGCAGCATTTCTAATACTGAGGTCTGGCACCGTTACACTCATTAACAATGACGCTCATTTAGCATCTGCCTCCTTTATTAAATTCATGCAAAAGAATTGCATTGATTTTGAATCAAGCGTCCTGGTTTTTGGAGGCCTTGAAGTCGATGGGCCTGTTTTGGCCATAATGGCTCCTCTTCCTTGCAGACTCCTCTTGACCAGGCTCAGGCGGCCAAGAATCGGGGCAACAAGTTCTTTAAGGCCAGCAAGTTTGAGCAGGCTATCCAGTGCTACACAGAGGCCATCAGCTTGTGCCCTGCGGAGCAGAAGGGGGACCTGTCCACCTTCTACCAGAACAGAGCCGCCGCCTATGAGCAGCAGGTGAGCAGCTGATTGGTTCTCACCCAGCGTGCCGTTCACCCATTGGACGATTCATGGTTCTAAAACCCAGAGTTCTCATGTAACCCTTTCTTTCCCAGCGTTACTGGAATGGGCCGTGAGGCTTTTTGCTTCATGAGCAATAACGGGAATTGCCCTCAAACACTCAGCAAAGCGTCCGGGCGTATGAGTACCGCTGAAGGGAATTTAAGAGCTTTGATGTGAAAGCAATTAATGTTATGCGGTTTTAAAAGCCAGAAGACTGAGTTAGAGTGGAAGCTTTCAAACGTCTGTACAGAGTGGTACTGTTTGTTACGGCATGTGTGAGGAACAGTAATTAGGCCGTGTGTGTCGGGGGGGTTGATGAGCGTCCTGGCTGGTGGGCTGACGGCCTGTCCTGCCAAACGCAGATGAAGTGGGCGGAGGTGGTGCAGGACTGCTCCCGCGCGGTGGAGCTGAACCCGCGCTACGTCAAGGCGCTGTTCCGCCGGGCCAAGGCACAGGAGAAGCTGGACAACAAGAAGGAGTGCCTGGAAGGTCAGCAGCTTTGAGGGGGGGGGGTCTGGGGGAAACATGCCATGATGTCAGAATCCCGGCCTGTCTGGCTGGGGGTCTGAGGACCCCCTGGCAGGATTTTCTGTGGACCAATCGGGAACCTTAGACATAGAAACCCTCGCGACACGGTGTGGAGATGTGCCAGCCTTCATATCTTCACAGTTCCCCCCCCCCCCCCTCCTTTTACCCCCCTCCCAGATGTGACTGCTGTGTGCATCCTAGAGGCCTTTCAGAACCAGCAGAGCATGCTGCTGGCCGACAAGGTGCTGAAGCTCCTGGGCAAGGAGAAAGCCAAGGAGAAGTACAAGGTACAGCGCCTCCTGCAGGGCCGCTCGCGCCTCTTCACCTATCCCCGTTTGCCATGGCGACATGCTGACCTGCCCTCCCACCCCCGCCCCTGTGTAGAACCGCGAGCCGCTGATGCCCTCCCCCCAGTTTATCAAGTCCTACTTCAGCTCCTTCACTGAGGACATCATCTCACAGCCCCTGCAGAAGGGCGAGAAGAAGGACGAGGACAAGGACAAGGAGGGGGAGGCGGCCGAGGTCACGGCCAGGTGAGGGGCCTGCGGGGGGGGCTCTGTAAAGGGTGCCAGTAGAAAGCTGCAAAAATCAACCACTTATGATCAGGCAATCGACTAATAGGTTTGTTGGCCCACTGTACCCTCCATATTTGCTAATGATTGTACTTTATTCTGCATGTGGTATTTTGACAGTGCTTTCAAAAACAACAGTATTATGGCATTTTGAAATTTTGGTGATAAAATTCCCGGGGGGGTTTGGGGGGGGGGGTAAAGCGCATTACTGTACTGCACAAGTTTACCCATGTCACTGTACTGCTTGTCTTAGCTGCAGCACATCTGCCCTCTGCACGTCTAGTTGCTGTATGCATGTACCGGGCACGACTCTCTGCGTCCACGGACAAATGCAGCGCGTACAGCTGTGGGCGGAGCATAACGGTGTACAGGAAATGAAAGTATGACAGAGAACTAGGTGGTGATGTCATTATACTCAATTTATGCAACAAATCGCAAAAATACCACCAGTCGATGACGAAAATTTGTCAACCTTTTTTTTAAATGATTATTATCGACGTTATCGATTAGTTGCTGCAGCTCTGTGGGAGACGGCAGTTAACGAGGTTGGGGATATTTTTATAGCCCTCAGCAGGGATTGTGTAGGGTCTTCGTGTATTTTGTGTGGTGAGCCATGTTTGTTTGCGCTCCTTGGTCTGATGGTGACTCCGCCCCCATTATGCTTTTCTGTTGCTTCTTCCTCAGCTCTGGTTACCTGAAGGCCAAGCAGTTCATGGATGAGGAGAACTATGACAAGATCATCAGCGAGTGTTCCAAGGAGGTGGACTCGCGGGGGCGGCACACGGCTGAGGGTCTGCTGCTGCGTGCCACCTTCTACCTGCTGATCGGCAATGCCACCGCCGCCCAGCCCGACCTGGACCAAGTCATCAACATGGAGTCTGCCAACGTCAAGGTGGGCACCCAGGTGGTGGGGGAGCCGCGCGCGCGTCCCCATAGACCCGATGGCGGTTTTCGCGTGTCCTCCATTCCTTCAGCAGTAAACGTCTCTCCTCCGGGGGGTGGAAACCCTCCGGTCTGCGCTTTCAGCTCCGGGCCAACGCCCTGATCAAGAGGGGCAGCATGTATATGCAGCAGCAGCAGCCGCAGCTTTCGACGCAGGACTTCAACATGGCCGCCGAGATCGACCCCCAGAACGCCGACGTCTACCACCACCGGGGACAGGTGTGGCTGCCTTCCCGGGGGGGGGGGGGACTGCTATGCAAACTCACTATATTTCAATTAACCTTAAGTCCCCCGTCCCCCCAAGCTGCTAATAACAATTTTATTGATCCCCGTGGGGAAATTCTCTGTACTGCTCCCCCAGTTTGCTCTCTCTGGATGACAGTAAGCTGGTCGCAAAGGGCAGCCACGCATAGCGGCACCCAGGCAGCTGGGGGTTAAGGGCCGGGTTTGAACCGGCAACCTCCTGATCACGGGCAGAGAAGCTTAGCCCCGCTGAGTCTCACGCTGCATGTTTGCCTTTAAGACTTGCGGCCCGTTGACTGCCTTACGACTCGAGCTTATTAACCCTTGAGTCACCCGCTGGCCCGGCTGAGGAACGTCGACATGATCCAGGCGGCCTAATGTCCGAAGTGTCCCCGCAGCTGAAGATCCTGCTGGACCAGGTGGAGGAGGCGGTGGCTGACTTTGACAAGTGCATCGGCCTGCGGCCGGACTCCGCTCTGGCGCAGGCGCAGAAGTGCTTCGCTCTGGTGAGTGGGGCGCTGAGGGCGTGTGGGTGGAGCTGACTGTATTGCTCCTCCCCTCCTTCATAAGCCACACCTCTGAGGCGCTCCGGCAGAGCTGTGTCCATACGGTGCTTTGTGGCATTGAGCCTCCATGCTGACCACTGCATGTTGCCGTATGACGTTGGCGTATGACGTTGGCGTATGACGTTGGCGTATGACGTTGGCGTATTCTCCATTCACCATTGGCATTAGAAGGTGTGTTACTTGGTGTAATAACAGCCCTCACCCATGTTTTCGCTCCAGTACAGGCAGGCGTACACGGGGAACAACGCCTCCCAGGTGCAGATAGCCATGGAGGGCTTTCAGGACATCATCAGGAGGTTCCCCAAGTGCGCCGAGGGATACGCGTTGTACGCACAGGTACCCGTCCACAGGACCCAGGTCCTTGCCGTCACACGCATCTGCCGCGCGTTGGTTTGGGCCAGTGGGCTGTTTGGTTCTGACCCGTTCGCTTTCCATCTTCATGCTGCAGGCCTTAACAGACCAGCAACAGTTCGGGAAAGCGGACGAGATGTACGACAAGTGCATCGAACTGGAGCCAGACAATGCTACCACATATGTCCATAAAGGGTCAGTTACAGTGGGCAGCGGCGGGTGGGGGTTTGGGGGGGGGGGGGGGGGGGGGGCTTGGCAAGTGGTAGTTTTATTTTTCTGTCTCTGAATTCCTGGGCTGCCTTATGTTGCTGGGTAGATG
>JAODJW010004382.1:17602-29197 GCA_026777045.1 Hyperopisus bebe | reverse complement strand
TTACTGTTACTGTCTATCATTGTCTAAATGTATTTTTACTGTCTAAATATATGTATTCAGTTAGTGTAAACATGCACCTTCCTATCGCAACTAATGCCAGGCTGAGACTGAAGCGTTACCCTTTGTTTCCGCTGAGAGACGTGCCACGTGACTCATTCCCCCGCGTACAAGTTATCTTAGGTCAGCGTTCACGGTTTGACTTCTGAGATTCAGATCGAGCTCTAGGTTTTTTTTTTTTTTCAAACTGGTTGGTTCGACTTTTAAAAAATTCGAGTTCTAATGAGTTCGAGAACTGAGGTACCACGGTATTGGTTAATATTGGCGAAAAAGAGTACATTTAGCCAAACGGAAATAATGCAGTCTAAAAAAAAAGCAGTATCACAAGCCTACCTTACACACTATCCCCACCTCTCCAAAAAACAAAAATGTGACACTATTAAATTCTACCACAATAAATGTGTTTAAGTGTTACGTTCCCTAAGATACATTTTGCAGACTGGCTACTGGACTGCTGAAGGTAAAGTTAGCTGAATGGGGAGGCTAGTGACAAAAAATCAATATGTTTAGATGGCAAATGGCTATGTTCACAAGATGGTGGTTACAGATTCCATTTTACCTCTCAGCTGCCTCCTGTCATTGCAGTTCCTATTTTCCAATTCTGCTGCGATTTTGGGTCTGGTCAACTGTACATTTTCAGGTGTAGATTTTCATCCATATAGTGCTTTTGTGAAGTTTTAATAAGATCCATCAAAGATCAAATAGAGTAAACAGAATAATAATTACACGTAAAAGGATCCTGTTCACAAAGATAAGCCTCTAATCATCTCATCCTTCTCTTTGCTGTCACTAAGCGCCATTGCTTCAAGTTTCAGGTAATTTGTCTCAAAATCTGAAGGTCCAGATCTTCACTCACACAATGTGCCTACAAAGTTTTGAAAAGATGACACAGATTGTTTTTGAGTCATTATGCTGACAAGATCACATGTCTGAAACTAAACTTTTTGTGATGCAAGTACAGTATGTGGTGCTACTTCAATTTTGGGGTAATTTCAAATAGAATATTACTTCTAGTTTGTCACCCCTACAATGTGCCTGCTGAGTTTGAAAAACGATTTGTCCACTACTATTATAGTTACTGTGTTTATAAGACCAAGTGTCTTCTACAGCTGTCATTTCCTTCTTTTGCTGCCCCACAGCACTGCTGTTTTTTGGGTAACATTTGAAAATGAAATCTGGTGTAGATCTTCATCCATGTAATGTTTCTGTGCAGCAGTAATATGATCCATCAAATACTTTTGACTTATCACATTCACAAGGTCGAATGTTGTCCACTTTCACCATTTCCTTTGCTCCCATTAAACGCTGTTACCCCATTTTTGAGGCAATCTGTCTCAAAGAGTTTAAACAGTTTTAGTTTGACACCAAAACAATGCAAAGTTTGAAAATGATTTGTGAACGAGTTTTTGAGTCAGTGTCAGAGGACTGGTCCCATAACTATATGTGTTCCCCAGATCCCAGGGAATATAATAATGCATGATATGAGTAAAGAATCAGACGTTCTTTGGGTTTAGACCAGTTGATGAGCTATGTTGGGGGAATGGGCTTTTTTATAGATACTTTGTTGTGAAGTGTATTTATTTGCAATATATCACATCCATCCTGTGAAATGAACATGGTTGTAAGTGGGAGAATTACTGGCCTACAGAATATATTGGTCTTCCATGAAGGATAGACATGACATTTGCTGTTATCATCATTCCAGCCCACACACAGCAGCCCTACGTCTCGGATGCTATCTGCTTACCATCCCTCCATTTTCTGTACCTGCTTGTTCAATTCAGGGTCACTGGGGTCCAGAGCCTATTCTGGAAACTATGGGGGCAAGGCAGGGAACCACCCATGATGGGGCACCGACCCCCCACGGGGAACACACACACACATCACACATATGTTCACACCTACTAACATCTTGGTAACTTTGATTCACCTCAGCATATTTTTCGACCAGGTGGAAACCAGAGTACCCACCACAACACAGGAAGAACATATAAACTCCCCACACATGGAGCTATGGCAGAGACTGGAACCCTGGGCCCAGAGCTGTGATGCAGCACTGCTAACCACTAGACCACCCCACATCTGTTGACCAAAAAATACTAATATTTAGCCTGCTAGGTAAGCTTTATGTAGCTTATATTGACTGGCACTTTAATGGGTCCGTTTGTGCTAAGTGCTGATCAAATTTTAGTGCCGTTGGCAAGACTGATTAGTGGCATGTGGGGTATATTTATGCTAATGTAAGTGAGCAGCTTCCCGTGGATTGGCTGCCAGGATGTTGGAAAAGCATTCTGGAGACCAACCATGGGGCTAGAAGCCTAAAAAGGCTAGGCCTATTAAAATAGAAAGCTAACACCTAATAGGATATTGAGGGTTTCATAGGAGTTCATAACTGCATACATTTGCTATGTGAAATACAAAGTATAAATCCGTATGTGGAGCTGCAAAAATTTGTCTATGTGTGTATGAGTTTTGTGTGAGTGTGTGTGCCTGGATCATTTTTATGTACATTGATGTGTATAGTATGTTTATCTGAGTCGATGCATGTGTCTGTCTGTGCGTCAGTGCAGCTGTGTGCGTGAATCTGTGTGTGCTGTTGGCAGCGACTGACAGGAGAACGGCAGGGAAGCTGAGCTCTCGGCGGCTGCCGTCCGGCCCGGAGGCCCTCAGAGCTCCGTGGGAGAGCTTCTGTCTTACAGAGGCTGCCGCTCAGCCTCCACACCAGCATTTGCATTTACATTTCTAAAGGGTCAGTCAGCTCTTGAAACGCCAAGGAGGAAATTGACATTCACCGGGACGCCTCGGCAGCGCAGAAGGGGAAGAGAGGCTCCACTCCATGCCAAATTCCCCTGGGGGGCTTACAGAAACATGGCGTTCGCGGACCCCTCTCCTCTCCGGGTCCTTATCCCAACAGCAGCATCCTGGGAGGACAGAGCCTCTTTATTAAAAAGAAGGGCTGCTGGACCCCCCCCATTCAGCCAAACATTGCTGTTGTCCATTCAGAAATGCTTGATGGGACCTGTGGACGGCTGTGGGCAGCGACCTGAACGCCCCCAGAGTCCCTGCTTGTCTTTGTTGGTGATCAGCATCAGTCTTGATATCCAGCCTTTTCTGCATCTTGACTAATGGAGAGAGGTGCTTTATTTACCCCTGCTCGCCCCCAGCCTCATCTCCGGTTTATCACAGTCCTCTGTCCTTAAGAATCAGCTCTGCACCCCGAAACAACACCAGGATCTGTATGGGGGGTCGCCACCATATTCATGTTACTCTTTCAAACATATTCCAGCTTCAGTGCTTATTTTCCATTTACTGGCTATAAAAACCCCTCTCACCCCTCTTTACATGGCCATATTCTCCAGCTCTATCCCCCCCCTTGCTTAGACTTGCACCCCGTTTTGTAGAAACCAGCCTTCTCTCCTCTGTCACCCACTGATGA
Organism: Hyperopisus bebe; assembly: GCA_026777045.1. Taxonomy (NCBI): domain Eukaryota; kingdom Metazoa; phylum Chordata; class Actinopteri; order Osteoglossiformes; family Mormyridae; genus Hyperopisus; species Hyperopisus bebe. The sequence goes on along the minus strand of JAODJW010004382.1, from coordinate 25,704 downwards.
TGTGCGATACTGTTACATCATCAAATTACCATGTTCAGGTGAACGACCCACACACTTGTGTACGCTCGCACACTCACGCACATGCACTCACACACACTCACACCCCTGCCATCCCTGTCTGTGTGTCTCTCTCCCCTCATCTCCTCTGCAGAAACATGTTTTTGCTCTTGCTCCTGGTAAACAGGGCTGAGTGATGCCGGTACAAACAGCTGGGCTGAGAGGTGTGTGGCGGTGTTTGCCTGCTTTCCCGGCGGAGACGGGGCAACATGATGGCAGCAGACATGGCGAGAAAGACAGAGAGGCAGAGAGAAGGAGAGAGAGGAGGGGTAGAGAGAGCGAGAGAGAGGGAGGGAGAGGGAGGGAAAAAGAGAGAGGGAGTGAGGGAGGGAAAGAGCGAGAGAGAGCCAGAGAGAGAGAGCGAGAGAGAGAGAGAGAAAGAGAGAGAGAGAGATCTCGTACTGGCATCCTCATTTATTAATGAAATAATAAACTCCCTGCGTAGCTGACCTAGAATTGAGAAGGAGAGAACGTGTTTGACATTAAGCTATGTGTGCAGTTACTGACACCTACTGGTGATTCTGGGTTATTGTACTTGCAATTATATTTGTCTCACAATCAGAACTCACTCTGATGATTTCTTTCATACAGCTAGACATTTGTTTCTGAAACAATTTAATGTCTTGATCTGATGGACGTTGTAGTTGTTGGCTATAATGTTCTCTTTTTTTTCTAGCCTGAGAAGAGAAGGTTATACAGTCCAGGTGAGCGTGAATGACTACCTGGACATCTACTGCCCCCTCTACAATGGCAGCCAGCAGGGGACAACGACAGGAGAGCAGTACGTGCTCTACATGGTCAGCTCCCATGGCTACCGCACCTGTGACCCGAAGCGGGGCTTCAAACGGTGGGAGTGCAACAAGCCACATGCCCCCCATGCCCCCAATGTGCCCATCAAGTTCTCCGAGAAGTTCCAGCGCTACAGCGCCTTCTCCTTGGGCTACGAGTTCAACGTGGGCCATGACTATTACTACATCTGTGAGTGCTGTGCGCTCAACTGCTGAGTCCAGCATACATATTGGAAATGAATGTGTTTAATAACTTTGTATATCAGCATATCTGTGAAATATATGTTCCATTTATTTGTACACTGCATCAAGTATTTTTGTTTGATTACCATTCTAGTAGACCACCACACCAGTGAAGTCAGTGTATTTTATATTTTTGTATAATCAGTAAATTTTGTGTGATTAACATCATAGTGCACTGATATATCTGTGAATTCAATGTATTTAACATCCTAGAGCACTGCAAGTCTTGCATGTCTGCAAGTTCAGTGAGATTACAATCCTAGTGCATTGTTATATCTTTGAATTCAGTTTTATTGCCATCCTAGTCCATTGATATATCTGTAAATTTAGTTTAATTAACATTATAGTACACAAACATATTTGTGAATTCAGTGAGATTAACATCCTAGTGCAGATTTATATCTGCATATCCAATCTGTTTAACATCCTAGTTCACTGATATATCTGTTAATTCAATGTGTTTAACATCCTAGCACACTGATATATCTGCGAATTGAGTTTGATTAACATCCTAATGCACTGATATATCTGTGAATTCGGTGTGATTTACATTCTACTGCACCTGTATATATGTGAATTCAGTGTGACTAATATTGTTCTTGATAAATATCCTCAGACACCTTGGTGCACCTCTGAAATAGATCTGTGAGCTTTAACTCTGCCTGAACTTCTTGACATCATGTGACATTGGTATTTAGGGCCCTTTGCAGGCTAACATTCCCTCCCCATGTAATTACGCTGATGTGCTTTGCAGCCAAGCCCACCCACCATAATGACCACAGCTGTCTGCGCCTGAGGGTGTACGTCTGCTGCTCCACCCGTAAGTCCCCCCCCCCCCCCCGGACACAGCTTGCTCCTCCCCCTTATCTCAGCGTCTCTCCTCTAGCACACTCACTCCCTTGCCTCCTGTCCCTCTTGCACCCATTGCCAGTTTTTCTGTTAGTAGATCATTCCAGGACCAAGAGTGGTCAACTGACCAGGCAGACACACAGTGTGGTCAGCACAGAAGATAAAAGAGGGACACAGTGTGGTCAGCAGAGCAGATAGGGACAAGCACTGTGGTCAGCAGACTAGAAAGAAACAGCCTCTTCATTAGTACGCTAAGCTGAGATGCAGTGGAACATGGTGGAGTCCATACTGAAGCTACTTTCTCTGTGTCTCTCAGCACCTCACAGAGATGACGACTCTAACGCGGCGATGCCAGACTATACTCTCAGGCCCAACCTCAAAATACACAGTATGGGTGAGTGTGTCCCATGTACCCCATTTAAGCTGGGTCCTTTTGCTGTGTCCTGCTTCTTTGTTTCTTTCCATCTCCTCTCTGTCACATCAGATGTAACAGGTTGTGTTTTTAGCAGGGGAATACCTGTCAACTCACTGCCACTACAATCAGGAAGCTTGTATGATTGTGCATCTGCATGTGTGTGTGCATCTGTGTGTGGATTGTATGTGGATTAATAACAAAAACCAGTTATTTTGACACTGTGGAGACCATTTTCCCTCCACAAAGATCTGTGAATGCAATCCTCCATCCATTTTATGAAACCACGTGTCCTATTCAGGGTCACGGGGTCTGGAGGCCATCGCAGAGATTATGGGCGCGAGGCGGGGATCAACCCAGGATAGGGCGGCAACCCATCGCAGGGCACACTCACACACCAGCCACACACCAGTCACACACCCATTCACACCTGTGGGAATTTTGGTAACTCAATTAGCCTCAGCATGTTTTTTGGGACTGTGAGGGGAGGAAACTCCAGGACGACTTGGAGCAAACATGCAAACTCCCCACACATTGTGGAGACTCAAAGCCAGGTGTGAGGCAACAGTGCAAACCACTGCACCACCGTGCTTCCCCTTGAACGTAATCAAAGAAGCAAAAATTCCAGAAGTGTCAAATTTAGTTTGGTTACCTATGGTTAAGGTTAGGGCTGGATGGGGGTTAAGGCCATCATGTTGGGACTAAATTTTTCTCCATAGAAATGAATGGAGGGTCCCCACAAAGATATAATTACAAGCCTGTGTATGTGTGTGTGTGTGTGTGTGTGTGTGTGTGTATGTAGTTGTATTGAATTCTTGACGTATGTTTGGTGAAGGGCTCCAGGATCTCCTTGGTGTTCTGTAAAGCACTGGTTCCCGTACTCAGCCCTGAGGAGATGGCACACTTCTGATTCAGCCGAGCACTACGCAGGCCAGATTCAGATAATCAGCTCATAATGAAACTCTTGATTATTTGAATCAGGTGTGTCACTGCAAGGCTGCAACAAAAACATGTTTTCCCTCAGGACTCTGGGACAGGAACTGAAAAAAAAACGGAGCAATGTAACCACCTGGCAGCTGTTACCCATGTTCCCCTGCTCCATCTGTCCTGTCTCTCTGCTCTGAACAACATTAATTGCCAGTAGGCATCCTACAGTGGCCTAAAGCAAGGCTGAGTGGCACATGCCTACGCTGGGCCTAGGAGCAGGTTAGGGTTAAGTTAGGGTTAGGGATAAGTTAAGGTTAGGGTTAAGTTAAGGTTTGTGTAACCCCACCGGCATGCAGCATTGCAGTTTTTCAGATTGTCCTGTATTAATTTTCTGACCCCATTGCCTGTCAGCTAACCTTAATGGCATTATTGCATCAGCTTGTATGACTCAGTAAGCTAAGTATATAGATAAATCATGGAATAGCTGCCCCTCTACCCCCACTCATCTTCGTAGAATCTTTAGGCCTTTGCCATTCACTGCTAAAAGCATAGACCTATAGTACATAGATGGTCCCCTGCAGCCAGTGTTGTGGCAGACCAGGCTGTACGGTATAGCCTATACCCCCCAGGGATGTCAGCTGGACACCACAGCGTGGTGGTCGCACATGCAGGCCAAACCATTGAGTCTTACTGTGGGGGGTGTCTGGTATCCAGGCCCAGAGGAAAGGCTGGGGCAAAGGCTGAAGAGAAAACTGTCAGCCACCACAACGGCTCTCTTCTTTCCACTTCTATTTCTTTTCACCTCTAATCTCAGTTTTTCTTATCTGAACAAGCCCCAGTCTTGCTCACGCTTGGAACTTTCTCTGTATTTTCTTTCCAACATCTGCATTTCCATCGCACTGTAACCCTTTCTCTGCCATTATACACTGTGTCTCTCACCCCATCCTCTTTACTTTCTGACACGGCTGCCCAATAGATCAGGCCTCCATACAGGCGCAGGCCCTGCACGTCACCCCCCCCATGTAGCATCCGTCTGACGGCGCCGTGCTCTTTCTCACACACTTTTTGCCTTTTATGAGTTGCTGTCTAGTGCTTTAATGTCCAGGAGCATCTTGCCAGTGCTGCTTTGTTCCTTTGCACCGGACAGCACATGTACTGACCTGACTTGCTCTTTTCTCCTTATGCTTGGATCTTGAGCTCACAAAAAAGCATGTCCTGATCTCAAAGAAAACCCTACAGCAGGGGTGGCCAATCTTATCCGCAAAGGGCCGGTGTGTGTGCGGGTTTTCGCTGCAACTCCCTAATTAGGTCACTAATTAGAGGATTGATTGGCTGAAGAGTCCTCACACCTGTGTTTGAACAGCTGACCTACAGGTTATCTCAAAAATCTGCATACACACCGGTCCTTTGCCCACCCCTGGCCTACAGCATTTAATGTCAGAGGCCTTAGTACAATATAGTGGATGGGGAACATGTTTAAGTGTTCAAATATTTCAGTATTTAAGTTCAGAAATAAACTTACTTCAAATGCATGCGTGAACATGAGGCAGGCGAGAGAGAGAAACATTAAAGGGATTCTGAAATTGACATTAGAGAACACCCCTGTATAAATTAAATACCAACAACCCCAAGTCCTCTGCCCATGCTGTAATTATACCTCAATGACATAAATAGCTCCACAGAAGCAGACTATTACCAGAAACACAATCCAGCAGGTTGACAGATTAATACATTGGCATGTTGACATTGCACTGAGACACAGACACCACACCAGTGCAGCAATACCATGCTGTCACATCAGCACACTGATCACACGCTGACTCTGTCTCTGGCTTAGCCTGTCTTGCCCACTAAGCCTCTGTTCTTTCTTTCCCAGAAGAGTTTAGCCCTGAACTTCCCAGCCTGGACAAGAGCACCAATGGCAGTGGCTCCTCTCACGACCGACTGCTGCTCATCCTGGCCACACTCTTCCTGTCCACCCTTTCGGTCTCCTAGCAACTGTTTCCCCAAGCAGGGTCGTGTGGGCACCAAGCAAATGACTCCTTGAAGAGTTTGACTGAAGGGGCCTCTGGTTTAAAGAGAGGAAGGGAGTAATGCCAACGCACTCAATCAGAAGAATAAAGGAGGAGAGTACGGACTAAACCAAGAAACTGAAAAAGGGGGAACAGAATACCAACCAAACCAATCAGAGCAAAGAACTGAAGGAATTAGAATATTATCCTAACCAATCGGAAGAAATAAAGAGATGCAAGTCCAACCAATTTACTGGAAAACAGGACACAAACCAAATTAATGTTAAAATGAATGTACATCAATACTGCAGAATGGAAGGTTGTGATTTGAACATCTAACACATCAGCATTTATTTCAGATGGCAATGGCAAAAATGCATTAGTGTCAAAATATAGACAAAATAATTGAGAGAAAATAGCACCAACTTGCAAATGAATGTAACTGAGCCACAATGAACACAAATCCCTGTTCTTTCACCGCTCACCTGATGGCTGCGATGTTGCAGTACGTGTGTGACATGCAAAAATCAGCAGTGTCTTAACAAAACAATGTTGCGCATGTTGAAATGCTGATGCATGAACCAGGAATGTACGCATGCGGGATGGGGAACAAGCTGGTTTCCTGACCTGCACATTTCTAAACCAGATTCAAGATAAACTGATTGCGTGTAAAATTGTTGCCGCTTAGGCAGAGGTGGCTATTGCTGTGATGGATGGTGTCTTAGGCTGTGCTGACCTCTGTAGATCTATGCTCTTGTTTTCTTAGCCTTTGGATTTAAGTAAGCTCCGTAATGTTGGCTCTGTGATGCCTCAAACCCTATGATTACCTGGAATTGATCCTTTTGTGACACTGTGTTCATCCAAGTCCATCTAGGTGACTGAAAAGAAACATATCGTGACCAAGTTCACTAAAATAAACCTCACAGTGATCATCTGACACCACACACAGACAGTCTAGTTGACTAAAATGTGAAACACTGAGGTGATCTATTTGACTAAGATGAACCACAGAAAGGCTGTCCAGTTCTGTGTGATGAACTGTACCATGAAAACCTGATTGTCTGAGATTCCCAGCACAGTGATGATATTATTGAAGAGAACCAAGTAATGACAGTAGAGCACACAGATATGAACCACATAGTAGCTGTGTGATCGTGATGAACATACAGTACTGCATATTACAGAACAGATAACATCTGTGGTACACTATGATGATATAAGTTGCCTTCACTTTAAAAAGGTTTTACTAATTTATTAATTGTTTTTAAGCCTTTGGAAGTTCCTCAGTGAAATTACATAAGCTCCTTCAGTGACATGAACACCAATCTACTAAAGTGGATTTAGCTTGTTGCTAATGCAATTGACTTATTGTTTTTTTCTTTTAGAAACACTGTTTAAAGTTAAGAGATTTGCTTGCTCTAGCTATCCCCATGGATGACATTTAAAAATATGGGAAGTGCTTTTGGTTCAACAGTATGGAGACTTCATAACATTGATCAGATATTTCTTTTTACATAGCTGGAGACAACAGAGATATGCATACTGTAACGTTTGGCTTAAGGCCATGGGTAAAATGTCCGAAGAGCTTTCTCCTGCTGTTGGGGGGAGGTGTACAATGTTTACGGAAAATCTAGGATGTCATTCATACTCATGCTTGTGCTTAATAAGCCTGAGTGTGTTAGACAAACATCTGTTCACCTAAATCTGCTCTGGGAATATGAAAGAAACATCGAAAGATCACATGATGAATGAAAGTTAAGTTGTTGTGAGGCTGAATCTGTCACGGTGACTTTGTGTAAGGTAGCAGCCTGCAAACTGTTGTCAGCAGAAACAATATTTTGCTGCAGATTATTTACTTTTGATTGCCTTTGTAAAAGCTTATCTTGCTTTCCCTTACTGTAATATATTAGGATGTCAACTTTGCTGTAACATACCATGCTACCAACTGTACAAAGCGTTATTTTACCCATCTTGGCTGTGCAGTGGCCCGCCATGGTGACAGACTTTATACCACATATTACGGTATTGTTCTCTAACAGGAGGACAGTGTTAATGTAGCTTTACTGTACCAGTCTGTGCAGAGCTAATGGCTCAATCAAATGGGGTGTTTTCCTATGTCTCACAAGTCTGGGCAGTGTGTACCAGCACAGCCTCAAATTTTGGTAAAGAGAGAGAGAGAGAGAGAGAGAGAGAGAGAGAGAACCCTGAGACCAACATAGGGCATACAAAAGAATGTACATAACTGGAGTAACTTGAAAGGCATGTGGTGCTGAAGCCTGTCTGGACCTGAAAATGGATTTTGTTGTTTTCCTAGTTATTTTAGTATAAGTGGGATGGAACTTTGTCACGGGACACTTGACCCTGAGATTCATAGAGGAAGAGCATGGGGTCCTACACTTCAACCGAGATGAAAATGTACTTAATGTCATCAAAGAGCGTGTGTGTGTGTGTTTGTGTGTGTGTGTGTGTGTGTGTGTATGTCTGTGTGTATGTCTGCGTGTGTGTGTCTGCGTGTGTGTGTGTGTATGTCTGTGTGTGTGTATGTCTGTGTGTGTGTCTGTGTGTGTACGTGTGGCTTTTTTTTATGCTTACATAAATATCTTTGTATGTCGTTACCAAACGTGCAACATGGTTCAGAATGATGGGAATTAAGGTTGTCCATTTATATAAATTATATGTATTTGCATTAGAAAGTACAAATAACCAACATCAGTTTCACTATGATGGGGAATAAATAAAAGTATTGAAGAGTATTGTGATTGTTACATTTCAGTGCAACTTTTTATATAATTGTCTGTTGCTGATTTATTATTT
>JAODJW010004382.1:6885-17502 GCA_026777045.1 Hyperopisus bebe | reverse complement strand
AAAGTATTGAAGAGTATTGTGATTGTTACATTTCAGTGCAACTTTTTATATAATTGTCTGTTGCTGATTTATTATTTAAAATGGTTTTTTCCATTCTTTTGTGATTTGTCACCTTGTTTCCTGTAAATCCTTCTTGCCACATCTTTTAAATGTCATCTAGAAGATCACACAGTAATATGGAACATAGCTGTATAATGTACTGGACTCTGTCCCAGCCATAACGCAGAACACGGAGCAGTGTACTCCAACAGACACTCTCCTGGCCATGACTCAGAACAACACCAAGCAGTGTACTCCAACAGACACTCTCCTGGCCATGACTCAGAACAACACTGAGCAGTGTACTCCAACAGACACTCTCCTGCCCATGATGTAGAACAACACCGAGCAGTGGACTCCAACAGACACTCTCCCGGCCATGACGCAGAACAACACCGGGCAGTGTACTCCAACAGAAACTCTCCCAGCCATGACACAGAACAACACCGAGCAGTGTACTCCAACAGAAACTCTTCCAGTCATGATGCAGAACAACATCTAGCAGTGTACTCCAACAGACACTCTCCCGGCCATGACGCAGAACAACACCGGGCAGTGTACTCCAACAGACATTCTCCCAGTCATGATGCAGAACAACACCAAGCAGTGTACTCCAACAGACACTGTTCCAGCCATGATACAGGACAATACTGATCAGTGTAATTCAACAGGTATACATTTCCCAGCCATGATACTGAACAGCATTGAACAGCATAATCCTGGTGGTGCAGTTGACAACACGTGATGCTTGGCAAACAACAATCCATCACCTGCTGTCCGTGAACCTCACGGTCTGTTACAGATCTGCAGTGTTGAGCAACACTGAGCAGATATTAGCTGGAAATGGTGGAATCATAGTGCCAAGGCTTCTGCCAGGAAGCGCTTTAAAACTTCACATGCACATGAACACATACACACACATACACTCACACTTGGCGTACCTGTCAAAATGGGGACCTTCCAGTCATTTCTATGGAAAAAAACCAAAATTCCAGTCACAACACCCTTAACCCCTACCCAGCCTTAACCTTAACCATAAGTAACCAAACAAAATATGAGAATTGTGGCATTTCTACCTTTTTACTTGCATTCGGAGATCTTTGTGGGGACCTAAAAAAGGTTTTTATTATTGATCCACACACAGACACACATAGGCAGATGCACACACAGATGCACACATGCACTCACACACGTGGGGAATATTTGGTCCCCACAATGTAATAGAAACATAATCCACACACACACCACCCACAGTCTCTGGCCTTGTTGTCTTTAGCTTGTCTCCAGAAAGCCTTCGACTTGGTAAAGCAAATGCCACTCAACAGTAGTGTTTTCACTCAACAGCATTGGATGTGGTTTTCCCCGGAAAACCAAAACTCTGTGACTACTGTCAGCACCATCTCCAGAGCTTTTCGGACTTCCACACTCCAGGAATGTAATGGCGAATATTTATTTTCCCAATGAAAAAGAAAACATTGAAATGAAAGACAAAATTAATAAAATTAATCTAAGAAAGAAAACCTTCTGATGGCCCATGTTTTCATAACATGAAAAATCTAAATTGTATCATAAATTAATTCTTAGTGCAGTTCAAGAACATCCGCATCAAAGGCAAAACAGTGCAGCATTTAAACAAAGTGACTGTAAAAAGGTTGGAAGGTTCTGTTCCCCTCTGGCTGTCACACACTCCATTTCCGTGCCATTCCTTCACTCTTGTGTGCTTATCTCTCATCTGTCTCCTTTATCTGTTTGGTACTGTGTCTGACTTCAGTTTGATAACACAAAATGCAGCATTTCCAGGGCATGCAAAACATAGGAGGCATACAAAACAACTTCTATACAACAACAAATGTATACAATGTCATAGTAAAAGAATAATAGGAACAAGTGACAGGTCACTTATTTTGCTGTTTGTCTGTCCATCACTTTCTTTTCCTCTTTCATTGTGCCTTGTCTATGTTTTCGTCTATCACTTGCTCTCATCCTCTCCATTGTTATTTACTCATTCAACTCCCTGTCCTCCTTCCTGTTCATCTTGGTTTATTCATGCCTTTCTGCCTCCGCTGCTTCCCGGTTTCAGCTTGCAGAATCACGGGAGTCAGGCTGAGCGTAGGCAGGCTCAGCTGGCTGGCAGAGAACACATCCTTACCCAGTCCCGTCATGGGGGGCGCTAGGGTGGATTCTGATGTCGGTGCCAGCTGGGTCAGATTCTTGCAGTCCTGCTGGTTATCTGCAATGCTTTTGACAAATGGGCCCAATCTTTCAAGGACCTTGACAAGGAACCTAAAGGCTCCTGACTTGCCATCCCAAGTGCTAAGTTCACACTACATGACTTTCAAAGTTGTGAGATTGCTACAGTATACTTTTCACACTATACAACTCATTGCCTTGTATTCAGGAATCATGAAGCTGTTGTGGTTTATACAGCACATGACTGATCAGCAGCATTGGGTCACACACTTCAGCAGCTTTCACTAGGAGGATTCCCTGACAAGCCTGTCTAGAGTCCAACTACATTATGTCACAAGAACACACATGAGAAATGACACGGCAAAATGACAATTCTGCGATTCAGTGTCAATGCACTACAAATTGTTAAAACACTTTAATCAAATGACAACATATGATACGCTTTTATAAATGCATGGCAAATTAACCCTTGTATATGTAGCACTTACAGAAAACACTAATACGTACCATAGTATTTGCAACAATCATCCGGTACGCCTATGTTTTTTTTTTTTACCAGACTGTTCCCTTTTTGTTTGACTAAACAATGCCTCATTGAGATATTTAACTAATTTAGTTAATAAATTAATTGAGGTAGTAGTGAAATTTAACAAATACATGGAATGGCCCTTAGCCACAAATAACCATAACTATCTGTAAACTTTCACTAAATTCCTTTTACCTAAAGGCTAAGAACAGTCATTAAATAAATTTCAAACACCTCTCCCGGGTTTCCCCTCATCTCGTGTCTTGCGATTTCATTGGCTGTAGCTCATCGCCACACTCATTGCCAGTCGCAACCAGGTCACAACACTTTTCACACTACAGGTTCCGCCTGCTAGATATCTGACAGGCGTCTGGGACTCATCAGCGAGTCTGTCAGGTTGCAACTTTGAACAACTCACAAATAATGATCAAGCGCCAATTTGCCAGCACCAAACAGACACCAATTTGTCTCCATTATGAGACTTTTATTGGTGATCTCTAAAAGCAAATGGAAAATTGAAGCTAAAATTGTGTAATGGGAACGTAGCATTACGGTCCAGATACAGTCTCCTGACTGCAGCTGGGGCATCAGTGGCTCACGATCATTCAGCCCCCACTGCATTCGTTTATGATCCACTCATTTTGTTATTTTGCTTATAGTTGTATTTATTCTCCATTGTTCTGGGATGGTGGTGCAGTTTAGAATTATGAGTGAAGTTTAACCTACAAGCTTTTTTGCGTCTCCTATGCTTATTTAGCATAAAAATCCCACTTCTGTTGTATAGTGTGAAAGCAACACATTAAAGTGGCCAGAAGCTTCAAAAGTAGCTGGTCGAGCCCAAGGAGCCCAGGAACTTGTAACCAGGGTTCATTTGGAGGATCAGCTTTAGTTTTATAGTAAATATGTGATTGATTGAATAAAAGAGTCTTCATTGGGGGGATCTCATCCCTCATTAGCAAATGTTTCTTCCTACTTTGTGACTATGTTCATCCTAAACAAAACTATACGCCTCTCATGCAGCCTCACCCTCAGGCCACACCCTCAGGCCTCACCCTCAGGCCACACCCTCAGGCCTCACCCACAGGCCACACCCACAGGCCACACCCTCAGGCCACACCCACATGCCACACCCTCAGGCCACGCCCACAAAGTCTCCAATGTAAAATCTGACATCAATCATCGCCTGTCCCTTTAGGACTTGTGCCTGGGTGCAGGTATTTTAAATGCAGAATTCCATCCCATACCCCATGTCACTGAGGGGTATTATTGTCTGGGGACACTAGAGGACAAATGGAGAAGAAGAGGTGATAGGAGAATTGGACTATTTTAGATGGACGGGGGCATTATGAGGGTATTAGGGGAGCATGAAACCTTCGGAATGTAACAAATGATGTCATAATGCTTTGTTAAGATTCCCCATCTCTTGAGCAATTCATGTAGTTCATTAGCATTTAACCAGAACAGGACAACTTAAAAATCGCCACTGTCACCTCTATAACATATACATCCTTTATGTAATGCAGAATGCATGGAGGCTCTCCCTGACTATCCTGTCATACCGTTTATTTGCCAGTAAGGGAGCTATAGAGTGAAGACAAACAAGAAGCCCTTTCCAGGGACTTGATCTCGGCGTTGTTCCCAAAGTAAATTTACAAAACCATCTCATCCCATCTGGCCCCAAAGGACAATTTTGTTAAATCAATGTGAAATATGAGAGAGCTCTTTGTTGTTGTTTACATTTACTGCTCTGGAGAAGGGGGGCAATGTCCTTCTAAACAAAGGTTCATCCTCCCACCTGCAGGTGTCAGTATTGCACACATCTGCATATATGGCATAGACTACAGGAGTCTGAGGCAGTAACCTGTTTCATTATGTAATAAAACAGAGGCCTATTTAATACGTGCATAGTAACAGATATTGTAACAGGGTTTAAGGGTTTTATCAAGAGAGAATTTGCAGTTAGGCTTGTGATATAATTCAGATATGAGCCTCAATTCATTTGCACTTTAAGATGCAAGGATCTGGGCTGCTGAGTTATTTTAGTTGCAATTCATGTAAATTCATTATAATTATGCGCTGTAAGCCTACCCTGGATGCTGGTGTACCACCGAGCACTGGGAGAAAACTCACAGCTGAGCACTCTGATAGGTTGCATGGAATGTGAATGAGAGGTGTGAGCTGTCTAAAGCTCTTGGTCCTGGTTATTTCGCAGGGCCCCCATGAAACCTTGCAAACCCCAGGCACCAGAGACAAGCGATTTAACACCCAAAGAAATGTAAATCTGCACAGTGCTTGAATGTTGGATCCGAGGGAAACTCTGACATTGCATTTTTACAGCTGTGACTGAGGGCAGTCAGAGTGAAAACCACAGCACTGGCTGGGTAAAAAGCCCCCCCCCCATTCCACCGCTGAGCTCTTCAATGACCCGCAAAATTACCCAAACAATACTGAGGCTCCAAAAGGTCATCAACTTTCATTAATGGGGTTACCATTAGTCACCATGGCAACACATGAGATCACCCAAAGCCCACACAGCACCATTACTGGATGTTGTTCCCGTGCACCGTGATTGGAGGATCTCTCCGTTCATGTACCTATTGGTGCATAATTCTTACTGTCTCCCTGTTGGACACTATAGATACACTCTTCATCCTTCAATCTACCGAGATCATTTATCTGCCATGGATCCAGCTGAGAGACCTTGTTGTGTGGCCAGTAAGATGCACACAAGGGCTTGACCCAGATTGCAGTGCTGATGTACACATGGAGCTCAGCTTCATGGCCCCTGTCTCCTTCCCTCCATTCCATTCCTATAAATTCATCTCTGTAACCTCTTTCATGGGCTTCTTTCATTTGCTGGATATTGATTAGATGGGTCTAAGCCCCCCATCTTCTTTAAGCTGGTTTGCCAGATTTTATTCGATAAATGTAGCATCATCTATAAGCTGCTGGTTTTGGGCTTTTAGGGAAATGATAAGAGACAAGATTGAACCCAAGAAGGTGCCCCAGAAGTCACTTACCGTCCCAGTGTCCCCCTACTCCTGTTCCCTACAGCTGCACACCTGCATCTTAACGCTGTTCCCCCATCTTCGCTGCAGTGGACCTTCCATGGTCTGTCTTCTTCATCGGGGGATGAGCTTATTGGGTTATGCATGGAATGGTTCCAGCAAGTTTTCCATGCTCCAGGCATCATTGACTCTGTTGTAGGAAATCCTGATTCATCACAGTCTGCGGTATCACCTCATGCCTGAGTGTTCAGAGTGCAGAGACGCTCCCCGGGGAGCCGATGGGCAACCACAGTGCAGACTGCAGCCTGGAAAATTCCCTGAAGCCCAGCTCCCCGTCACACCCTTATGTGTGTATACAGGTTCATTGAATCTGAACAGCACATTTCTATGCTCAGTCAGAGCAGCATAAGGTCATTGGGGCATGGACAGTTCAGGACTAGGGTATGTAAGGTGCTGTACCCAGGAGCGCAGTAGTGGCACCGATACCCAGGCAGTCTCAAGGGGCCCAGCACTTTACACGAGCCCTTGATGTAAAGATGAAGTCTGCTCCCACACCGTGGTCACGCCTCCTCAACCGGTCTCCCTTGCTGGAATACTGATGGTTGCTGCTCACTGTGAATTGATTGCCAGGGTTATTTAAACAGTCTGGCCTGTTTTTCCATTCTGAGGAACTGTTGATTTAAGTCCAGTCTCCCGGTGTTCATAGTGCCTGATTCTACTCCTGTGTGGTGTGACGTGTGCATTTCTCCAGATACTCAGCAAGTCAGTGTGTGTCCCAGCTCCCTCCTTGATTCAAGTGTGTGCGTCGCCTTTCCTGTGTCCGCACGTGTGCCTGCCAAACCTTCCACCCCAGGACTGACCTTATGGCTTTTCCACCCCCGTTTGTGTACCAAACTCTGACTCCTGTCTCTCATATTGGCTGTGTTTGCTCTGCATTTGGATCCCAAGGTGTCACCTTACACTTGAATGCATAAAATCATATACTGAGGGGATTCGAGAAGACATTTTGTCAGAGGGCCCAAAATCTGTAGGTACACCCCCGGCTGTACCCATGAAAAACACATTTAACCTGAATGAATAAAGCAGGCTAGCCAGCTAGGTAAAACAAAAAAAAAATTGGTCAAAAGTGCCAGTTTACGTTTATTTAAACAAACGGTAACATAAATAATAATGTAACATTCAGTATGTAGGTTTGTCATAGTTTATGGCAGTTAAGCTTATTTCTTCTTATTCGAATGCAGGTACATGTGCTCCCTCAGAGGCAGACGGTACAAATCCACTGCTGGCCTATGTGGTCCAGGCAGCACAGGCCAGTACATGGGCAGTCTGGGGAATCCCCGTCGGAGCAGGAATGGGGGCAGACGCAGCCACAGACACCGACGGTGTCATGCAGACGCAGACGCAGATGTAAGCTGGGGGCCTACGGATACGAGTTGCAGATGCCAGCCACCAGTCCTCGCTTGCCCTCTGCGTAATGAGCTCCTGTCCCCCCCTCCCCCCACCCAAAGGCTAGACTGGAACAGAATTTGCTGGAAAACACTACAATGCCCTGTCCCATAAATACCATCCTGCTAGAAGACATTGGATAGGAATATGGGGGCAGACAGTAACCACAAGACAGGGGGATTTCTGCTGAAATATGTCATGAGGCTGACTGGGGGTTGGAGCTGTAATCTGCTGACAGGGGAGTCAGTACCTGTTCAGTGTGAGCCTACTGTTCTGTGGGGCCTATACACACACACACACACACACACACACACACACACACACACACACACACACACACACACACACACACACACACACACATACACACACACACACACACACACACACACACACTCACACACACACACACACACACACATACAAAAGGAGATACAGCTTCACACAGAAAAACATACACACACAAAACCACACATGCACACACACAGACACACACTCATACACATACACACAGACACACAAATGCACACATACAAAATGAGACATACCTTCACACAGATAAATATCCACACACAGCAATATTCATATTTACTGCCACTGTTATGCCATCCATCCATCTATTATCTGCCACTTATCCGGGGTTGGGTCGTGGAGGCAGCAGCCTAAGCAGGGATGTCCAGACCCCCCTCTCACCAGCCACCTCATCTAGCTGAATACCAAGGCGTTCCCAGGCCAGCCCAGGGATATAATCTCTCCAGAGTGTCCTGGATCTGCCCTGGGGCTTCCTCCCTGCTGAACATACCCAAAACACCAGTTACGTCAATACGATATTTTTCAATTGATTTATAATGATTTGATAAACTTCAGACAAACCCAGCTAACAGTTCTGTAGCCAATATCGAGCCTCAGTAGAACACACAATCATCCATAGGCGATCCCAGTTTCATAGCTATAGACACTTGTGAAACACACCTGTGAACAGTTTGTCAGGTAAGGAGCTGTATTTTCAGAAAGTGAAGATAGTCCATAGGCACGCATTGGGATGGATCACGAGAATCACCATCGAATGCGGTCATGTGGTCACATTCGTACATTAGCATCGAAAGGAAATGATTCCTAGGCCAAGCAGTGAAGGGAAAGGTATGTGTGTCCTGATGGATCCAGTCCAACATCAACACAAGGCTTTTTCATTGTATGATGAAGTGTCACTTGTGTGTGAGGGTTGTGGTCATTTACTTTCCAACACCATGCTGGAAAGAATTCTTCTTTTGGATTTAGAAGCAGAGACACTGTGGGGGATGAGTTATGCAATATTACGGGTGATTGCTGAACCATTCCTGGGTGACTATGGGATGGTGAGAACAGATGTCCAGAATTATGCCTTATAAATTCTGGCTCAGCTGGTCATGGTCTGTCTTGTCACCTCCTCATTTTCAAAGCAAATCCTGTCTCATGAGTGAAGATTCAGTGATGAATGTTTCATATTCCTGAATACCACCATTTTCATCAACCTCAAGAATTTGCAGAGCAAGAAATAAATTCAAACCAGCAGTTCAAATATTAGTAATTTGCAATCTGTAAAAACAATCAGAAATCAGAAAGAGATGAAATTTCATTTAAAAATAAATATTTGACAATAGCAACATTTTTAAAATAGTAACATTTATGGAAAACCTCAAGTTGAAAAAAGGTATTTGTTTTACGGGGGTGTCCTTGCAGAGACTGTTTGTCAGGCTTTTCTGCATTTCTCAAAATAGTAAACACATGTGCACACACACGCACATGTTTGTATTCAAATCTTTATGGGGACCGTCCACTCATTTCTATGGGAAAAACCCTAATCCCAAAATGACAGCCTTAATCCCTACCCAGCCCTAACCTTAACCATAAGTAGCAAAACAAAATACAAGACTGACATTTTTAGTTTTTTTGATTGCCGTCACATATTTTTATAACATTGAGCTTCTCCTTGTGGTGACCAAAAAAAATTATCCCCACATCGTCAAAATCACAGGTTTCTATCACATTGTGGGGACCAAATGTGCCCGCAAGGTAATAAACACATAACCCCCCGCCCCCCCCCCACACACACACACACACACGTACATACAGACATGCACACGCACACTCATAAGTCATGTCAATTTTCAGTTCCTTACTTTAGTCCACATCTTCCCTGCTGTCTTTTGTTTGCTGTCTGTCAGTTTTTTGTGAATCACTGTGTTTCTATTTCCTGGGGTCATTTTGATAGAATTTTTGTAATGTTTCGAAATAGGTTTGGTTTACTCATCTTCCAAAACAACAAGGAAAAAAGGAACAATCAAACCAATGAAAGGATCTTTAAAAAGCTTTGATTCTGGTGAATAAGGGAAATCTGATTGAATAACAAGAAATATCATCACACTCCCACACAAAACTATAATGTCACAGACCCCTCACAGCCCCCGCTTGCAGCCCTGCACGCAGCTCTCTTCACAGCACCCCTCATAGCACCCCTTGCAATGCCTCTCACAGGCCCCCCCTCACAACTCCCCTTGCAGCCCCCTTCACGGTCTTCCTTACATCCCCTTTCGCAGAGTCCCTCGCAGCCCCCCTCTCAGCCTCCCTCTCAGCCCCCTTTGCAGTGCCCCTCCAAACACACTTTGCAGTGAACCTCACAACCCCCGTGTCTCTGCTGGCAGAGCCTGCCGGTTGGAGGAGCCCCAATGAGCAGCGGCCCAGGGAGCAAGGCCTTGTTCCCGTTCTCTTCAAGCTGGGCAAATATGCCAGCCCCACCTCCCCCACTTCCCCCCACTTAAGGGGGGGAAGGGGCAAGACTGCAGGTGTGTGGGAAAGAGGGCCAGGAGATGTCACTGCAGGGGGAGGGACTTAAAAGTGTCAGGGTCGAACCCCTGTGTGTATCTGGAGAGCCTTAAAAAGCCCAGGAACCTGCTACTCGTTAGCTAACAGCAGAATTTACAGCATCCCGTCTCCGCCCCATGGCCGCCTTTGTTCAGCTGTTTACGATGTCCTTAAGGGTGGGGAGAGAACCTGTCCCAGCTGCCAGGTGCAATGCCCCAAGCCAAAGAAGGCGCTAACTACCGTTTACAGAAGAGATGTCGCACTGCGCAAGCAGAAGCCGGGAACAGGGCCCTGAGTAGAGCCAAGCTTACAGCCCTGAACGCAAACCCTGAAGGGTGCTGCTTCGTGTACTAGCGGGAGGCCGCTGTGATGCCCCTGAGCAAAGTACTTATCCTAAATGGCCCCACTAACGTATAAATATGTGTAAATGGGCGAAAGTTGTTGCTGAGATTTGAGGCGACATATTTATTTAATCTGTTTGAATGATTCATCACACAACCACAAGCAAAACAAGTGTTATGTCAGTGTTTCTGCAAAAATAATCACAAAACCACTCTCTTTACCACT
>JAODJW010004121.1:0-30270 GCA_026777045.1 Hyperopisus bebe | reverse complement strand
CCAAAAAAATACACCTAAATATGTTTTTTTAGCATTTAAACACAAAATGAACCAGATAAAACAAGAAGAGCATATACAGTACTGTACTAAACACATCTAAGCACATTTATCAAAACAAAAATTGTAAAGTAAGAAAATAAATGTATCCAAACAAATGTAAATGTATTTTTACTATCTAAGTATATGTATTCAGTTAGTGTAAACATGCACGATGCTATCACAGCGGATGCGAGGCTGAGACTGAAGCGGTACCCTTTGTTTTAGCTGAGAGACGAGCCGTGACTCATTTCCCCGTGCGTAAAAGTTATCTTAGGTCGGCGTTCACAGTTTGACTTCTGACATTCAGATCGAGTTCTAGGTAATTTGTTTTCGAACTGGTTGATTCGACTTTTAAGAAATTTGAGTTTTAATGAGTTTGAGAACTGAGGTACCACTGTTGTTTACCTAAGATTACCCCCCTCTGTGTAATTTAGATCTTGCAAAAATAAGATCTTGCGTGCCGTCCCCTGCAGCTCTACCTTATTCTCAGTAAAATTTCAACAAAGTAGCCATATAGGAAGCATAAGCACCAACTGCTGACATACAAAACTCAAGTCAAGCTAATCTCCCTCCATCCATTGGGGGGCAAATTCAAGGTCTTTTGTCACAGTCTTTGCATAATGCACTTCAAAACTGTGTGCTAATTTGAAATATAATATTTGTTTCTGTGCATGAATAAGCTGACATAATCAAACATGCCATACATGAGTCTGATTACCGATCAGTTACCTGTTGTAATAAAAATATAATCATCATCAATATCCACTGATTAACCAAACCAAAATTAATAGTACAATTTTGTATCGCTTGACAACATTGTTGCCATTCGATACGTCTCATTTTATATGTAATAAAAAATTTCATTTTTGATTTTGAATATCTAGATTTGATTTGAGGATCCGTTACATTCCAAGTAATTTCGCAGCAAAATTTCGAGAAGACCGAACAACGCTGCTGTACTTCTATCACCAGGTTAGTAGTGTTTATCTCATAAGATATCTAAGAGAGCATTGTAATGCACAATCTATTGCTACTCTTCATTCAAATCTGTGAAGAAAATTCCATCAATTTTCAGTAGGGTCATTATGTGACATTATGTGACAAGTTATGTGGTTTATTTATAGCGAGCTATTTCATTTAAAGTCAAATATACTGTGTTTATCCACAACATCCATAGCTAATCAGATGTCTGGGATGTAGTGATGCATTAATCATTTAATGTACCTAATTCAGGTTCGTGGTGACTACATGCACAGCTGCACCGGTAAAGTCAGCGAGAACTTGGCTTTTCAATTAGGTTGTCTGGAAATCAGGTAATGACATTTTTACCAGTACCAAATAAAGCTTGGTAGCCATAAAGCAAAATATAAATAATAAAATGTGTTTTACTGTATAAAGGTAAGAATGAGAAATATAAAGAGACTGAGGGGAATATTTAATACTGATTTAGTGTCAAGTTATGGCCTACATGTAAAATATGCAATTTGTCCCTAAACAGGAGGTTTTATAAAGATATGAATGCCAGTGGCCTGGAGAAAAAGTCAAATTTTGATTTTTTTGAGTGAGTATTGGACTTTTTAACGTAAGCCCATATACTGTATGTATATCTCAGCTTGCATGTGTTGGTTTTTCATATTAGTACAATTAATGAACATTAGCAGAACAGCAATGCAAATGAAGTTGATATTCTTATAGCAGCTGTCTTTGCAATGTATGAGAAGTATATTGTATTGTGTTTTTTAGAAAAGAGGTTGGCCTTGACCTGTTTTTTCCTCGAGAACTTATTAACTCTATGAAGGTAAAGTCATAAACATTTTGTCTTCTGTAATCTCTCTTTGTAATTCTTTTTGCCTATCCCATCTGGCTCTCCATGAGAAACACAGATACATATACATGTGAGCAGAAGCTTGGGGGTCATAGCACAGGGTCAGCAGGGGCTGGGGGTTAAGGGTCTTGCTCAAGGGCCCAACGATGGCATCAGTCTGTCACCCCTGGGATTTGAAACAACGACCTTCTTATCACAGAATTGTACATAATGAAGGAGTCGTTGAGGGGTATTTGCAGATGTGTGCATTGTATTTGCTTCTAACCTGAACAGATTTGGGTAATTCAGGTCCAGAGAGTAGAAGTCCAGACTGGGATTTTGTTTCAACCAACAAGTTGAGCATAAAGAGTCACAGTCACAGAGTACTGGTTGGTTGAAACAAAATCCCGGTCTGGACTTTTACTGTCTGGAGTTGAACAAGTACTGAGAGGGTAATGCCTAGTTGGCCATTCTCAGGGCTATAGGGATTGTAGACATTAGAACTGTTAAGTTGTATATTAGGAAATTTGGCCAACCACTTAATGATCAATGAGTTCCATATCTAATGCAGCCGAAGCAACTCCGGAAGTCGATTCAACAAACATTCCAGCAGTACGCCACGCTGAAGGAAGACGATTGCATCCTGAAATTTTTCGAGATCTTGAGCAGCTTCTCTAATTTTGATGAGGAGGTGTATCCCTGTGAACTTGTGGTGAGATACCTGAATTAACAGAATGACCCTTGTAGGATTATTATGAGTCAATGGCTATTTAATCCAAGAACAGAGTGATGACTGATAGAAACAATGATGGTACCATGTGGGTTTAACCAAAGCAATGCGTTACAGATTTTTTTTCATATGTGGAGCTAAATTTAGCAAGTGTACACCAGAGGAATTATTAACTGATTTAAAGTTTCCAACAAACATCTTATTGTACAAACCAGTGAACTAATTTCTCAGTTTGTCATCATTATAAAAACAGTCACTGAAGCTTCCATTAGATGTTATATGAGTCTGCACTGTGCAGCTTGAGGATTAGACATACAATTCTCACAGAAAGCCTTTGGACCGTGCTTAATTCTGTAATAATGTTGCAAATTCACTGGGTTCATAACCAGTCCATTGATAATGTTTAACGTATCTGCACATACAGTATCGTCCATACAAACAATTTCTTTTTATTTAACTTTTTGACTGAATCATTCAATTTTGTTCTTGCTATTTTGCTATTAATTGCAATTCTAGTCACTTGCTCTCAAAGGGATACTAAACACAAATGTGGGGCAGCGTGTGGCTGAGTGGGCTAAGCCTGTGTGCCTGTAATCTGAAGGTCGACAGTTTAAACCCAGCCTCAGCACGTCTGCGGGTCCTTAGGCAAGGCCCTTTACTCCTGGGTGCCACTATGGGTAGCTGCCCTTTGTGAATGACTTACTCAACAAAAAAAGAGCAAGTTGAGGGAGGCATAAAGACAATTTCCCCATGGGGATCAATAAATTATTATTATGTTATTGCAAAGGTATTACTAATTAAAAAGCACCCAATGAACCTTTTAACTGTAATTTGGGTTTCAGTTTATTAGTACTCAAAATTAATGTTTTACTCTAAAACTCCTGGTTGTTTCTAATGTAATATATATATATATATATATAGTAAACAAGAGAATGAAGTATTGATTTTCATTATAAAACCCATAAATTTGCAATATTTTTACTGAATTAAGCTAGCATCCCAAGACTTTCTGTGTGCACTGTACATAACTTTGTATTGCAAATTCCCATAAGTAAAAATGTGATTTTCACATCTTGCACTTACTTGATGAGCTTATGCTGATGGTTCTTACTAATGTTACTAATGTTACTTTGCAGCAAGGTTGGAGTCTTGCAGTGGAGTTGGTCATTAGTGCTAAAGGAATCCGCCAGCGTACCCAGAAAAACTTATTGGTAGGAATGGGCAGTCAGAATAACTTTGTTTTTTTTTTTAAGGTTGATAAAGAGTAGCAGAGTTTGACAAGTATATGTAACATGGATTTGTATAGTTAATAAGAAAATAAAAGTATAAAACAAAACTATCTTGGGTGTGTTACATGTATTATTCATGAAATGATCTACTTTATAAATCTACTGAAAAGGGTATTCTTGTGAATGTGGTGTGAAAAGTGTTACAGTTAAAGTCTGCTGCTCTTGTTCCAGCCGGTTTGCTTGGCTGAATTCCATCAGATTACTAGTATTAAATGTTCCCCACAAGCTGATGGAAAGGCACACTTGCACGTCGAGATCAGTGGAGCCAAGCAGGTAAATGCCATCAATGTCAAACCGATGACCTTCTTTACCTTTGTTAGGAGTGAAACATCTGTCAATTAAAGGAATAACCTTCAGTAATACTTTTAATATTCGTATTGTCAAAAAAGCGAATCCATCTTTTTTTATGAATACGGTATATTAAAGACTCTTGCAATCACACTACCACTTACCTATTGTCAGTCTGAATCATGTCTTTTTGTGAATCTGTCTTTTTTATGAGTGTGGTATATTCAAGACTCACACTATAGTTCTACTCTAGTAATCGATATTACTGTTGTTTATTCTTCCCTGAATGAAAGAACATTTAAGCTAGCATCATAAAGCGTTGTTTATCATGGAAGCGGTTTTCAGTACTGCAGTACTGCACTGTCTTGGTGTTGGTGGAAAGCCTGTCTAAAGACGGACCCCTCTGTCGCTTTCCAGCCGCTGTCGATCAACATAGTGACGATGGCGATGGCTGAGAACATGGCCGACTTAATCGACGGATACTGTCGAATCGAGTGTGGTCGGAAAAGCACCGTCATCGTAAGGCAGAATAAGGGTACGACAGTCTCATTTCAATTTGAATGTCGTTAGAGAGTAGGCTTTAGGTAAACAAATGCAAAAGCAGTTTCAATAATGATTCTTATATATTCATATACATTTATACTTAAATAATTCTTTTCCTCAGGTAAAGACATAAGAAATATGTTACCAGAGATTCCAACAGAGTGAGTTATTATCCCAGGACAAAAACTTTTTATTTCTAAATGATCCATTTCTGTCTGCATGATGACCTCAATCAGACGTATCCATCATTATTGGTTTTGCATTTCAGTTCCAGCAGTGACATCAAAGGCGAATCTAAAGGGCATCATTTGGAAGACAGCATAGGTGGGTTTGAAATTCTCTGCTAGCCATTATGTAAATTATTTTCCCATAAGTGTAGATGGACTGATTTTTTTATGCTCTGCGCTGCTCTGTTGTAGAGTCTGACATATATGATGAAATACCAGATGTGAAACCAGCAGGTAAAGAATCTTTGTTCTGGTTTGGCATAAGGGTCAAGTGTTTGCAAGCCCCTCTGAGTATGAAAAAGCCCATTTTCTAAGTGAAAGAAATCAATCAAATGAAACAATCCTTTATCTTACATTTGCACAATATGGCAGTATAGACCCTTTTATAAAACAGTACGCAGAAAAACATAAATGCATGCATTTAATATTCATACTAGTGCCTGAAAATTTGGAAATGCAGGAAATTGTGATCTTCATTCAAGAATATCAGGAAAAATTTTCTCCCATTGCAGTAATCAAGTATAATATCTCCAGAGATGATATCATCATAGGCCGAATTCTCGGTGAGGGATTCTTCGGAGAGGTTCATGAAGGAGTTTATAAACAGCGGGCAAGTACACTTCATGTAATTGTGTTGATCCAATTTCAATTATTTCAATCATCTTGAATATGAAAAATGAAACATCCACTTCATTCTGGTGGCAGCATAGTGGTGCCGTGGTTAACACTGTTGCTTCCCATCTCTGGGACCTGGGTTCAAGTATCTGCTTTGGCTCTGTGTGTGTGTGGAGTTTGTGTGTTCTCCCTCTATCACTGTGGGGTTTCTGTCCAGTAGTCTACTCCCGTTTGCCCCCCACAGTCCAAAAACATTGGAGGTTAATTGAAGTTGCCAAATTGCCTGCTGCCTGCAGTTGTGAGTGTGCCCTGTGATGGGTTGGTGCCCCACTCTGGGTTATACCCTGCCTTGTGCCTGGAGCCTCTAGGATAAGTTCCAGAACAAACCTGCAACCCTAAATAGGTCAAGTGGCTACAGAATATGGATGAATGGACTTCATTCTGTATCAGTTACTTTAACAAATTTCATTAAATATTAGTTCTATGTTTTTTTTTTCTGGAAAACATACTTTTGAACATAGACTGGAGGTGAGAAGATTAGCGTAGCGGTGAAGACCTGCAAGGACTGTTCCATGGACGTCAAGGAGAAATTCATGAGCGAAGCCGGTGAGTTATAGGTTTTGGGAAATATTATAGAGATCTCCCCCCATTGCTAACCACTTGTGCTCTTTGTATTAATCAAACATGTCTTTCAGTGACAATGAAGAACCTGGATCATCCCCACATTGTGAAACTAATTGGGATTATTGAGGAGGACCCCGTGTGGATTGTTATGGAAATATGCCGGCATGGAGAGGTTAGAGGACCTTGGATGAAACAGCTCATCTCAGAAATATCCAGCTTAAGAAACTGACTGTTTAAAGCAGTGATTCTCAGTGTGTGTGGCACACCTCTCCTGGGGAGTGCCGTGTCACCGGGATTTGTTGTGATTAGCCTTCATATCCCGGATGTTTAACTCATATTCTTAACCTCGTATTTTTGCATGTGAATTCGGACCATCGAATTGGAGCAACTTTGAAATGTTGTCTTTGTATTTTTAACCTCGTATTTTGCATGTGAAAATTTCCGATGAATATTTATGCATTGGAAATATGCAATGTTAGAATTTCAGTAGCGTGTAAAATTCAAATTGTGATGACACAGATTTACTTCCATGGGGGTGGGAGCAGGCGAGGAATGAAAGGTCAACTGCCTACGAAGGGGGGCCCAACAGAAAACATTTGAGAATCACTGATTTAAACTAATGTTGAAGCTTAGTCAATCTGTTCCTGATGTGGATTGGGTTCATTTTGTGTTTACTGGATGATTTAAAGTATGTTTTGCAGACGGTCATTTATTGTTATGTTGGTTTAAAACTGTATAGTGTATAAAATTAGGGCTGTATGGGAAACTGCAAAGCTGCTGTTAAGATCATGTGGCATGCTAATGCTGTAGGTGTAACTGTCACCACATGCTTCAGGCTTGCGGTGTGTGTGTGTGTGTGTGTGTGTGTGTGTGTGTGTGCGGGACAGATATACATTACATTGTGGGGACCAAATATCCTCACGAAGATAAAAGCCTGTTATTTTGACATTGTGGGGACTATTTTTTTTTTAGCCCCTACAAGGGAAATTCAATATTATACAAACCTCTGCCTGCAATAAAAAAAAACAAAAAATACCAAAAGTCTCATATTTAGTTTGGCTACTTATGGTTAAGGTTAGGGCTGGGTAGGGGTAAGGTCATCATGTTGGGATTAGATTTTTCCTCAGAGGAATGAATGGAGAGTCCCCACAAAGATATTACAAACGTTCGTGTGTGTGTTCATGCGCGCGCGTGCACGTATGTGTGTGTGAATTCCAAAATCAACATAGATGCAAATAGGTGGTCAGCGTCAGCACATAATTTATCTGGTTCCTTCTTTTAGCTTGGAAAATACCTGGTGCAGAACCAGCCCAATCTTCCCAATGTTACACTGGTGCTGTACGCCATGCAGATCTGCAAAGCTCTGGCCTATTTAGAGGGTCTACACATGGTACACAGGTATGTTGCTACCCTGCAAACACTGATTATTTTAATATGCTCACTGTCTTCTACCTAGAACTACATTTAGTCCTCAATACAGTGTCAGCATGTGCATTGTGTTTTTATTTAAGTCTGATTATGTGTGGTTTTCATATATGTGCCCTTGCGCTGTCTTCAGTGAGGTTTTCCTGTGAGCAACAAAGGAGGTATTCTGCAAAGTGTGTGGTTTGAAGTGTTTTAGACAGCAGATCCATTTTGAGCTAATAAATTGGGTAAACACTTTCAAACTATTTTAAGGTAAATCACAGTTAAAAATGATAAACTATATTACCATTTCAGTTATTAAAAGGTGTAACGATGCATGAAAGGATATTTACTAGTTATATAGAATTATAAATTGCATCTGTCACAATCTTTTAATTGCCGGAAAAAAATATTGCTATCACTATGAACATGCCAGAGAACATCTGACTATCTTTTCCCTCATGAGGTCCTCTTAAGGTGGATGTGCTTCTGGGTATTTTGACAAGGTCAAGGCCCAGAGGACAATACAGAGAAAGGCGTGATGTAACACACAAGCATTTCCCTCGCCTGCTGGGTAATGTTCAAACATGGACAGCACGAGGAGATGTTTTTCAGTGTAAACTGTTAAAACTTTGCTTTTGCTACTTTTCCTGTTAGTCTGCATTTAGTCGTGGTGTCGGGGTTAAGCACAAACAAACTTACAAACCTGCCCCCCATAGTCTGTTAATTTCTTTCCTGAGGGTTTGTCCTTATAGGTAACCACGTTACTCTCGATGTGCCGTTGGAAGTGAAGTAGCTGCTTACCAAGCTGATGGTTGACCTTTGACCTTTGTAACTTCCTGTTGCTTTTCAGTGTTTTTCTCTTCTGCAGTCCAGGGGGCTGTATACCCCTCCGCTGCAATGGGTAACCTATGTAATAATGTTATCTGCACAGAGACATTGCTGTGAGGAACGTCCTGGTCGCTTCACCAGAGTGTGTAAAGCTTGGGGATTTCGGACTGTCCCGGTACATTGAGGAAGAATATTACAAAGGTGAGTCACTCTGGTATTTCAATACAAGTTCTATCTGTAATTTTGTATAGGGGAGTGATATGTTAGGTGGCATGGTAGCATAACGGTTAGCGCTGTTGTTTCTCACTTCTGCGCCCGAGGTTTGAGCCTCTGAGCCACGGCTGTGGCATGTTCCCCCCATATCATTGTAGGGTTTGCTCTCAGTTCTCTGCCCCCCCCCCCCCACTCTGAAGTCGAAAAATAATGCAATGGAGAATTGGAGCTGTCTGTCTGTCTTTCTGTGTGAGGGTTAAGTATATATATTACATTCTGGGGATAAAATATCAAAAATTTCCCTACTTTTCACTTACCAATATTCTACACCTTTGTAAACCTTTTACGGGGTCTCTTGTTATTCTCTCTGCAGCCTCTTTGTCACGATTGCCTATTAAATGGATGGCCCCGGAATCCATAAACTTCAGACGGTTTAGCTCAGCAAGTGATGTCTGGATGTTTGGTAAGCATTTCCCAGTCTGGCTTAATCAAACCAGAAAAAACATGTCAGAATAGTGAATAAAAAAAATCAGGCAAAAAGTGTTTTATTCTTAAAGCATGACTTAAATCTCTGGATTAATTGACCTATACTGAATTCAAGTATTTTCCCCAGAGGTCCAAATTCCATTATTCACACAAGGCAAGATGTGCGGGGCGAGGGTGGGGGGAGCGTAGTTCCCTTCACTAAAATTTTACCAATCGGGGCCGGACAAATGTGGGTAATTTAGGTCCATAGAGTAAAAGTCCAGATCAGGATTTTTTTTCAACCAACCAGCTGAGTATAAAGAGCCACAGTCACAGAATACTCAACTGGTTGGTTGAAATAAAATCTTGGTCTGGACTTTAACTCTCTGGACCTGAACTACCCATCTGTGGGGCCAGGTGGGGTTTCACCTTGGTCAGTCATGCATTATTTTAAGATAATATTCTATTTTGTTCCAGAGTTCCCCATTTCGGTACCCCTGACCTGGACAAATGTCTGAGACTAAAAAATAGGAATAATAATATAGAGGATTGCAATGAGCATTCCCAGCAGCATAATTATTTTAGTATATCGCTTAATTGCTCTGACCGACTGAAAAACCTGAACATGCTGCCAAGACCTGGGTCAACACACTGGTGTCCCCTCTCTCTCTTCCCAGCGGTGTGTATGTGGGAGATCATGAGTCGTGGCCAGCAGCCCTTCTTCTGGCTGGAAAACAAGGCGGTAATCAACCATCTGGAGCAGGGTGTCCGGCTGCCCAAGCCGGAGGAGTGTCCACCTACCCTGTACACGCTGATGTGCCGCTGCTGGGCATACGACCCTCAGGAGAGGCCGAAGTTCACCGAGCTGGTGTGCATCCTCAGGTAGCCTCGCCTGTCAGTCTTACCTTTCCGTTATTACAGCATGCAGTTCGTAAATTTTCATCCAGCATGACTTCTTATTGCAACCGCAGTCTTTTATTTCAGCGCTTTCCAACCCGGTCCTCAGGGACTCCCAGACAGTCCAAGTTTTTGCTCTCTCCCAGCTCCCAGTAGGTGAGGGAGCAAAAATGTGGACTGTCTAGCAGAGCGCTGGAGGGGATCAAAAATGTGAACCAGCTAGAGATCCCCGAGGACTGGCCTGGGAACTGGGTCCAGACTCTCCCCAAAATGACCCTGCAGTGGATGAACTGGGAACTGGGAGGGAGCAAACACATGGACTGTCTCCCAAAGGACTGGGTTGCTAAACACTGGTTTACTTCTATACATGAGGAATTTACTTTGAGTTGTTGTGCAAAACAATCAATGACAATAAAGACAGCTCAACTTAACAGCTGGTCATTATGTATATATGTATGTGTATGGCAGTAATAAACAGATATGTAAGTAACTTTATATGGTTAGCATGCAGGAGACAGGAAGCATTCATATTATCATATTATAGCATTAACGCCATTAATATCCATGGGCTGCAGTGAATGTGGAGCCACAAAGCACATGACACGACAGGGGACATCCTGGATAGGATGCCAGGCCTTCCCAGGCGTACACACACACTTTGGGAGATTTGGAGACCAGAGGAAAACTACACACACATGGGGTGAACACCCAATGCCCCCCCCCAGCCCCTACTCAGCCGTAACCTTAGCCATAAGTAAACAAACCAAATACAAGAACTTTGGCTGTTTTAGTTTTTTTGATTGCAGTCACAAGTTTTTATAAAATTGAATTTCCTCTTGTTGGAACGGGAAAAAAAATGTCCCCACAAGGTCAAAATAATAGATGTTTATCAAATTTTATCACATTTGGTCCCCACAATGTACTATACATGCTGACACACACAGGAGCTGAAGGTTTGAAGCTTCACATCAGAACAACTGGATACATAACCAGGAAAACTATGTTGAGCTTTACACAGCAGGCAGTTTGAGAATCTTCAGAAGGAAGGTGGCTTTTTCATGTGGGCTTGATGTTTATACCTATATTGCCAGGAGAAGATCTCAACATTTCAAGGCACCAAAATATTTTAATTGTTTTATATTCTTACACAAATAAGAAGACTAACTATTTGCCTGTTGTTACCAGTGATGCCCAAAAGATGGAGAAGGAGCGGGAGGCAGAGAGACAGAGGGACCGCAATCGCATCACCAAGCTCTTAGACACCAAGATAAACATCTGCGAACCTCCGCCCAAGGTGGGAGTCGGACGAAACGCACTGTGTGCTTCATGGAATGTCGTTATCGAGTCTCACGTTTCTATCTTTGATCTTCAGCCTTCAAGGACGAAACTTGAAAACCTTGGAAATAAAAGACTCCTTGCTCAGGTACCCTGATGTCTTTCCTCCTTCCCTTGTTACGTGTAACATTTTTACTCTCTGGCTTTACTATTGGCCAGTGCAGTAGCTCACTGGGTGAGGTTTTTACCTCCCACACCTAGGCTGAGTGTTTCGTATCTCACCTCTGTTCTCTGTGTGTGGCAGCTGCCTGTTCTTTTTCTGCAGTTTCCTCCAGGAGCCCCTGTAGTCCAAAGACATGCAGTTAGGCTAGCTGGCCTCTCTGAGTTGACCTTGGTGTATGTGTGTGTATTTGAGCCCTGTGATGAATTACAGTAGCATCGCCACAGTGTAGCGGTACCTTTGCCTTGTGGCTTGCAATTGCTGGGATGGTCTGCAGGCTCCCTGTAACCTTGCACAGGATACACAGAAAATAAATGATAGTTTTCTTTGAACGTTAATTATATCATAGAGTGTGATGTGGATCAACAATATGAATGAATCTTGTCTTTAAATAGCTACGTGCATAAATTATATATTCAAAGTTCAAAGTTATGTTCGTCACATTCAATTATACTCAGTAGAAAGTGCCGTGAAATGCGTTATGGGTTAGCTTTAGACAGGTATGCAGGGGAAAAAAACATACGGGACAATTATAGTGGGAGTTACATTCACGAAGCAGAGCAGCTAAGATTCATAGAATTTTAATGCAAGTTTAGGATTGGTGTATGTTCTATGCACATATTTTCTTTAAATATTGCAGGATTACAGTCACCAAGGATTTATGGGATACAGAAAATTGTCGCAAGAAATGCATGCAAAATCTGACAGATGTGATTAGCAGGTTGTAATTAGCATGTTGTAAGGACAATAAATTGAGACAAATGGAAATGAAACATGACAAAAAAATCGGACTATTTATCAAAATGAATTCAGCACAAGTTGGTTTGTGTGATGACCATCCTGTAATTATAGATGCGCTAATGATAGGGAATTCCTCTGTTACGTGGCTCTGCGGTTTGGGACTCTGCCTGCAATTGGAAGGTCGCCAGTTCGATTGTCTTTGTCACGTCTAACCCGCTTTTGGAAACTTCTGGCTGCTTTTACAGTAGCACCATAATTTTTTTTTTTTAAAGTGTTTAAGCATGTTTGTAAATGTAAATGTTTTATTTTTTCATGCTTTTATGGACAATTAGCACTGTAGCACAGCATTTCATTCTGAAGTTTCCTTTGGGATCTATCTCGGTCTATCTCTGTCTGTCTGTCTGTCCATCCGAAGCCTCTTCACCTGTGTACTCTGCGTTTAGTGCTCTGCTCTGTGTATAAGCCCGGGTGGGTCTGCGTCCCGTCTGACCCACAGGTCCCAGAGTCGCTGTGCGTCAGCTCCCCCTCCCTCAGCAGCCCCGACAGTAACCAGCCAGCCTTCGAGTCCAGCTTCTTAACCGTGCCTCCAACCTCTCCTCGCCGACACAGTGTAGGGGTGAGTCACCTCCTGCTCTATGGCGGCGCAAAGCCTTATAAATAAAAATAAAAATGTGTTCTTTATTACTGATTTTGTTTGTATTTGGTCTTCAGATTTCCAAGAAATTCTTATTGTTGCATTCAGTTTTTATTTGTGATTAATTTATTACTCTGTATTTGTAATTTATACATTCGTAGTAGGGATATATACATGGGCGGGGCCACAAGGGCAGTTGAAAGCTGATTGGCCCCCAGAGTGGCTTCTCCCCGTTTCTCACAGAGTAATATCATATCATTGGCTAATGATAATG
This sequence comes from Hyperopisus bebe, assembly GCA_026777045.1. NCBI lineage: Eukaryota > Metazoa > Chordata > Actinopteri > Osteoglossiformes > Mormyridae > Hyperopisus > Hyperopisus bebe. The sequence continues at coordinate 17,157 of JAODJW010004121.1, read as the reverse complement.
TTAGCCTCTCTGTATCAGTTATGCCCCCTCTAATGCCCCCCCACCTTAACAAATCCTAGAATCACCCTACTACTAAAAATTATGTTACACAAATTCTAATGCCAAACATACAGTTGTCTTTCTCTGCCCTGTAATCTGAAACTGCACTATGTATCAATCCCCTCATTTGACACTATACAGCAGACAATATTCAGGTTTTTATGCTTGTTACCCCCAGATGTTTGTATTCAAGGGCTCATGAACTGGATTTCCAAACTAGGACTCATAAGCAGTGTGTATATCTACAGAAATAACATTTCAAAGCAACTGTAAAGACTTGTACTTTAACTTGAAACAATAATTGTAATTCATTTTCAGTTTGACACTCATGTAAAGTTTGGTGATGCTGTGACAGACATCAATGCTGATTAGCATTCCTCATATTTAATGTAACAGAATTTCTGGAGAGGGAAAGAGTGTCACAGCGACGTTTCGACCTGATGATGAAAGTGTGAGCTGTTAGAAAATGCTGGTCACCTCTTATCGTCGCTGCTTTTTATTTCTGCGCTAGGAGGGGGACGTCAGTTTGGAGCAGCCCAGCAAAGAGAGACTGTGGGAGATGGAGAAGCAGCGCATGCAGGAGAAGCTGAAGAAACAGAAGCAGCAGATGGTTGAGGACAACAAGTGGCTGGAGGAGGAGGAGAAGCTTCTGGTGAGAGGGTGGGGTTTGGTGTCAGTAGGAGGACTGGGTGAGGTCAGTGGATCTGGGTTGAGTCGGTGGCTTCTCTGGCCAATCTTGCTACCTTTACGAAAAAATTACTTGTTTTATATTTAGGAGCTTATTACCCAAAAAGCAATCAAATGGCAGTTTTCATTGTTCCTGGTACAGTGTAGAAGTGGCAGTATTTTAATTAAGTATCACAGTGCTAATCCTGATTTGCTTCTAACAGGATCCCATAGCTCAAGAGGATGTGAAAATCCCTGTGGTAAGTTGCCTGTTTTGTAACACGAACTGTCCAGTGAGTTTATTTCAATTAGTGGATGTTATTTAAATAATTTAGAATGTGCTTAACTTTTAATATCTTTATTTCTTACAGACACAAGAACAAGAGTCAGGTGAAAGTGAGTTCGAAGTCAAATCACATTTTGATCTTAGATATTAGGATCTAAACAGATGATGCGGCTTTTTCAACTCCGAACGATATCAAGTTTTAATTCTGTCAGCCAGTGTCAGTGCTGTTACTTCCGTTTTACATTTACAAAAAATCCACAAGAAATCCAAATGCTATAATAACCTCGTTGTATTTTTAAAATGTGTTATAAAATGGCTTTTTGTTGATCCTTAAAAGAATGAGAGAGAGAATGATAAAAGATTTTAGGACTATGCTTTTAGCCTACACATGTTGGTCAATGTTGAGATTCAGTTTTTTGAGTTGACTGTGTACATGTCATTGTGGTTTAAAATTATGCCCTGGAGCCTGTTAACTTAGAAGACATGTTTACCTGTGGGCCCACCAACTTCAACGAAAGTTTGCCGTCCTCAAAAAACATTCACGATTCCCCATCTCTTTTCCATGCTGTTTCACCACTACTTCTACAAGCTGAATCTAAAGACCTTCCAGAGAAGCCAGCAGAGGTTCCAGTAGAGGTAACACCATGGAAAAATGCAGTAACATCTACTTGATGGTTTCCTATTCTCCTTAAAATGTAGTTGCTTAATATACTGCAGCTTATCTACGCAGAGTACCTTTACTCTTGTTGATCATTCTGACTGAAAATGATTTTTCGAAGTAAATTACGTTAAGGGGAGTATTGTTTTCTATGGAGTCCCGCTCATGATATAATGATAAAAACATATATACATTGTGACCATGTTTTAATATAGTGTGGCAACGAATTAATGCAACATGGCCACGATTTAACTAAAATGGAGTGTTACAATCCCCAGTCAATGGTTGAGGATCGACAGAAAGGTAAGGGAAAGGGAGAGGGGAAGACGAGACAACCAGGGAACGGGAAAAGGGAACGCAGGAAACAAAGGGATCTTTTTTTTGTAGTTCTTTATATTTACTCACAGACACGTTTACAAACACGAGGTGCAACAAACTTCGGGAGTGACCCAGGCCAAAACAACAACCAAAACAGCTAACGAACACATCCCAAACTAAACTAACTCTAAAGGTCACGAAAACAAGAGAAAATGAAATGACAAAGACTAAATCTAACTCCCTAACCAAAACCATAGTAAACACCATGTTCACATAAACAAAAAGGCAGTCACTCCTTACACACCTGACATGTACAGAAAACACACAGTCCAAAAACACGGTATCCGAAGGGGCGAGCAAAGAGAGTAGTCAGGAGCTAAGCAAGAGTTCAAAAACCAGAAGACAAACAATCCAAAGGCAAAAAGGGGTGAAGCAGAAAATCAGAAACCGGGAAACCAAACAGTCATACATAAGAGTCAATCAGAAGATACCAAACCAACACAGCAAGAGCAGAAGACAGTGCTTGAGCAAGAGCTCAAGCTAGATGCGATCAGCAGGCTTTAGCCTTGTCGACCGGAACATAGGGCCAGGGTCAGAGGGCAGAAAAGGCATGGCAGGGCCAGGTCAGAGGGCACAAGAGGTGTGGCAGGGCCAGGTCAGAGGGCACAAGAGGTGTGGCAGGGCCAGGTCAGAGGGCGGAAAAGGCGTGGCAGGTCCAGGTCAGAGGGCGGAAAAGGCATGGCTGGGCCAGGTCAGAGGGCACAAGAGGCGTGGCTGGGCCAGGTCAGAGGGCGGAAAAGGCGTGGCTGGGCTAGGTCAGAGGGCACAAGAGGCCTGGCAGGGCCAGGTCAGAGGGCACAAGAGGCGTGGCTGGGCCAGGTCAGAGGGTGGAAGGGGCGTGGCTGGGCCAGAGGGCGGAAAAGGCGTGGCTGGGCCAGGGTCAGAGGGCACAAGAGGCGTGGCTGGGCTAGGTCAGAGGGCACAAGAGGCATGGCCGGGCTAGGTCAGAGGGTGGAAGGGGCGTGGCTGGGAATCGGGAGGCGGGCTGATGCTGCAGCAGGCGAGTGGAACATGGGGCAGAAGACTGAAGTGTCCTGTACACCTTCCCAAAGTACTTATGGCATGTAACAGAAAGAACAAATTAGTAAAACGTAGCCAGCGTTGAACTAAAATGAAGGAACAAATTGGGAAAATGTGGCCACGATATATAATGTTTTTGTCACGAGCGTCTGCAGCTTTCAGATGAGGAGATACTTGTTCCAAAAATTAGAACCTGATCTTATTCAAAAATGGTTCCATGTTAAAACCCTTCTTGCACAATCATTGTCATTGGTCTTGAGCGAGGTGCATTACCTGAATTGCGTTAATGATAATCACCAGCATTTATGTTTGGATATCAAGTCCTCCGTTCTAAATTTGCTCTATAATAAATTGTGTGAAAATAAAGAGGTGCAACATCTGCGTGTTTATCTCCACCTCCTGCCTCCAGCAACCTCCCACCGCAGAACTGGATCGCTCTGATGATCAGGTGTACCACTTCGTCACCGAGCTGGTGAAGGCTGTGGTGCAGCTGAAAAATGAGGTCAACACTCTACCGCCATCGCAGTATGTGGAAGTGGTCAAGGTGGGCCAAACCTTACAAAAGTTCTTAATAAGTAATGGTCTTTAAAAATATACCGAACAGCCATAACAGTGAAAAACACTGATATCTCGGTACAATGGCCTGTCAAGGGTGTCATTATATCCTCCTGAGACCCAAGGAAGAAAGTGTCCTTTAATTATACGTTATTTATCTTTGGAGGAAATAAGACATCTTACAATTTAGATTTTTTTCAGATTTATCTTTATTTTTAATTTCACAGCATGTCCTCTTTAGTGTACAACAGGAATAAATATGTTTCCTTACATCAGTGAAAAGATAGATGCAAAAACAAAATGTCCACTACAATGGACATAAATGAATGGGTGGGGTCTCAGGAGGATATACTAGGTAAGTGAATAGTCAGTTCACGTGTTCATGTGTGGGAAGCAGGAAAAATGGGCAAGCATAAGTATCTGAGTGACTTTGACAAGGGCCAAACTGTGATGGCTAGTTGTCTGTATCAGAGCATCTCCAAAACGGCAGATCTTCTGGGGTGTTTCTTGTATGCAGTGTTCAGTACGTACCAAAGTGATCCAAGGAAGGCCAGCTGGTGACAGGATCATGTTCTGCTGGGAAACCTTGGATCTTGACATTCATGTGGATGTTACTTTGACATGTACCACCTACTTAAACATTGTTATAGACCAAGTACATCCCATCATGGCAACGGTAATCCTTGATGGCAGTAGCCTCTTTCAGCAGGATAATGTGCCTTGCCACGCTGCAAAATATTTCAGGAATAGTTTGAGGAACATGGTTCAAGGTGTTGACTTGGCCTCCAAATTCCCCAGATCTCAAGCCGATTGAGCATCTGTAGGATGTGCTGGACAAACAAATCCAATCTATGGAGGCCCCACCTTGCAACTTACAGGACTTAAAGCATCTGCTGCTAACATCTTGATGCCAGATACCACAGGACACCTTCAGAGGTCTTGTGGAATCCGTGCCTGGATGGGTTAGAGCTCAGACTTACATAAATTAGGCAGGTGGTGTTAATGTTATGGCTGATTGGCATGGAGTCCTAGAGGAAACTGGTCTGGCAACAGGTATTAACTGCAGTCTCTGTCTTTCTCTTTCAGTCGGTAGGACTGACGCTACGTAGCCTGAGTCACAGCGTCGAAGACATTCTGCCCACGCTCCACGACTCCATCAGGACAGAGGTAGCTAATCAAATCTGTTTCTTACTAGACTTTCCCTACATTGATTTTTTATGCCTTCGATTCCCTATCTGTCTTTGTTCCTCACATTCCTCACAGTTTAATTTTCCACTGGCATGTCTAGCACCCGCCGCAGTTTCCCTTAGCACTCTATTAATATTCAAATATCTCTGTCAGCGTTTTATGCAACATTTGGCCACAGAGTCAGTTATTTTTCTCACATCAGCTGTTTGAGATATCATTTTTGTCACAATAATTGATAGATATTAAATGTGCTTATTTTATTACATACAGTAAATATGTACAAGTAGGTCATTAAACTGGATTTGAAGGGTATTTTGCTTTTCTGATAAAAACCATCCGTTTACCATGTTCACAAGCAGCGTCCAAATATCATAAAAAGCCCTGCATGTTCTCATTATGTAACACCCAGGTGATTCATTTAAATTATCTTTGGGATGTAAATTGAGATCAAAGATTTTTTTTTCTCAAGGTGTGAATAATGTTGTGATTCGGGCTGCTCTCCAGTCTGCGGCTGAATTCCTCCTGTGAAAAACCAAGTGCTGTTCCTTTTCCTCTAAACGATGTTAAATAATTATGAGATGGATGTTAGTGAGTCACTGACAGATGAGGGATCTTGTGGCGTCGCATCACGCGCTGGCTTCGTCATTAAATGGGTCAAGGAGACCCCCTAAGGTGTATCTTCTATCTTCCACCTGTTGCTCATTCAGATCGAAGGCACGCAGAAGCTGCTGAACAAAGACATGGCTGAACTCATCACCAAGATGCGTCTGGCCCAGCAGAATGCCATCACCTCGCTGAAGGAGGAGTGTAAGAGGCAGATGTTAGCCGCTGCCCACACGCTAGCTGTGGACTCCAAGAACCTTCTGGATGCTGTGGACCAGGCTCGAGTGCGGGCCAACCTAGCCAAGCCTGCCACCTCCTAGCAGCCATCTAAGCCTGCAACCTTCCTCAGATCGACACAAACTGCCTTGATGGTTCCCTTAGCCGGGGACTGGTGGCCTGAGCTCAATGAGCTAGTCGAAATGTTCTTTTTTTACTTTACACATTTTACTTCTGACAGACCTTTCAATCCATGTCGTTTGGGAAGTTGTATTTTTCCTTGCATATTATTAGATGAGTTGTGAAAGTCTCACTGAAGAGTTGCCTGTCAGTGGATTTGTACCGTATGACTTTGTCGTCTTATAAATGTGAAAAAAACTGACGCAAGCTACTTCATCTTAAGGAACTTTTGTTTTCCAAATAGCTACAATAAAAACACCTCAGCCTTTTTTGGAATTTAGGAAACCAAAAGCAACAATATTTTTACAAAACCAAATTGTTACCTTATATTAACTTAGTTATTACTGCTTATATGAAAAAAAAATGCATGAACAGGATAATTTATTTGGCTGTTTCATTACTACTGAACAGCTGAATTTTTAAAAAAATATATTTTTAAATTACCTATGACCTATCTGTAGTAAAATACAATTGTTTCCTTGCATTGTTTCTCAGATGAAGAATCATTCTCATAGTTACTATAGCAATAGCCTAGTGGCACTTGAACTGACAGTCTTCAGGTTATAAGCTCATAGCCTTAGCCGCAATTCTAACTGCGAGCTGAATATTGAATAAACCAGGATTAAAGTGCCTTGCTTGATGCTCTCTATGCTGGTTAACACTGGTAATCAGAAACAATATAGCCTTTGCTTGTCACTGGGGCTGTACCCTCAAGGTCTTCCAATTGTACCCTTAGTTGTAGGTAATTATATCTTTTAAGGTACAGAAATAGACTCTGATTAACATTTTTGTACCACTGATGGTACATTAATGCTGTTTGTACCTTTGGGATGTTCATTAAGAGGTACAACAACAAGGGTACAGCCCCAATGACAAGCAAAGGTACAAATTTTTACCTTTTTTTCTGAGAGTGTATACGATCTGTGTACTACTATATACTCCATATAACAGATTCATTTGAGTTGCTTCACACATCCTGTGCAAAGAAACAATGCATTTTTAACAAGAATCTCCTGAATTTACATTTTAATCACCATCTGTACAAGTTAAAATATTTTTAAATACTACAACGCCTACATTGTTTGTTGTGTATTTATAATTATGCAATCACCTAATGGGTCAAATATCTTTTTATTTAGAAATAAAACAATTTTTGATGAAAAAATATTTTCGATAATCGATATGTGCAACACACATATTTGCTCTCTAGACAGATGTTCATGTTATAATGAAAAGTCAATAAACGAGAGAATATCCCTGCTGGCACGAGAATTGGCTTCACATGGGAATATTTATGAAATTCACACATGTGAACCATCTTCAGTGTCTGAAGTAGATTTTCTGTCTCACCTGACATTTCTCATGACTGACTGGCATGTTTGTGTTGCAGAATTAGATGAGAAGATATTTGGAGATTAAATCTTTATTAGTGTGTTTTCATTTGCGTCATCTCCGCATATCTTACCACTCGGCTGTATTAAATTTAAGAGCCCTGTGCGTTTGCTGTTTGCATCTTCCCTGTCAGGCATAGCACAGTAGTTGGCCCTGTTCCATTTCAAGTTTTCAGGTCCCTTCTCTGCTCGCTGTGTGAAGTTTTCACGTTCTCGCCTTGCTGGGTGACTTTCTTCCTGTAGTCTGAAGACGAGCAGTGAGACTCACCAGTGTCTCTAAATTGACCGTAGCAGATAATTCTGTGTGCGTGTTTATGTCTGGCCATGGACTGGGGCCAGTATCACGAAGTTGGATTTTTTGGTTTGCACGATAACTTGTCGGATTTCAGGTAGTCTGGGCTAAATGTAAGTAAACAATGATAAAGTCCATTTAAATCCAACAAGTTAACTAGCTAACCAACAAATCTTGCTCCATCTTACAGGCACCTGGTATCCAACTTAGGGTGTACCTGACATAAACTCCCACCTCTCCATGTTCCCGTAGTTTATAATGTATTTCTGGAATATGGATGTATTGACCTTCTTAGTTATTATTCATTTATTTTGTTATGTAAGCACTTATAGAAACAGACAAAACTATAAGATAATTTACAACTCTGTCGACAACTTTAAAATACAATGCTTAGATGTGAATAATTCTAATTATTATTTTTTAAAAATAAATGTATAAGTGCAAAATACAGCAGCGACCCAACCTAAGGTATGTAATGTTAACTAAAAATATATTTGTGACAGTAAATTAAAAGAGAAACATCCTGTACCTCAGAATGATTTTTGGATTCTATGCCAGCTCTAATATTTAAATTGGACTGGGAGTTTCTGCTAAAAAAATTTTTTAATGGGCTTTTATATTAGTAAGTTTTCTATGCCCTGTAATGACCAGCAGTTCTCTCAAGGGGGCGCTGTGCTCAGTGGAACAGCACTCTTGCCTTGCCCTCAGTGCCTGCGGGGTTTGCAGTTTGCATTCCTAGACCATGCCAGCCAGCCAGGGTGGTAGAAAGAGCCCAATGGTACCCAGCAGGCACACAAGGATGAACATCCACAGGAAGATGCGGTCGATCACCATGGCGACATATTTCCAGTCTTCCTTCACCTGGGCAGAAAAATAATTAAGAGTAACCAAAAAAACCAAAAAAATGTGATAAGGGGTTCCTTTCACTGGTTCGGTAAATTAAACTGCTGAAGTAATTTTATGCTGTCTGAGCAAATAAAATCAAGAAATACATAATCAGTTATTGCTCATCAATATAACGATAACGTTCTAATGAAAGCAAGATAGGGAGCTCATTTAATGAAAGCCAAATACTAATTAGTCACACTAAATAGATACATTACTAGTGGCACTGCAGTTCATTTCTGAATTGATTTAATTAAATTTTTCTCAAAGTTTCACAGCTGGTGTACGCTGAGGTCTGTGGCCCCAAGAAGACCACTTACAGAGAAGTCAGCTTCTTCTGCTCTCAGGTGGTCTGCGATGTACTGGACTCCCTCCAGTGCACGCATGACACTGGGTGAGAAAGGGGGGGCGAGGTGAGACTCCGTCCTGGTGCTTTGGGGCTGTGAGGCGTCTGTCCGGAGACCCAGGGACTGAGGGACTCCACAGTCTGGCTGGTGGTGCAAGCAGGGATGTGGAGATGAAGAAGAAGACTCCAGGCATGGTGTGGGAAATGGATTCGGTGGATCCCAGACGTCTACGTCTGTCTCCTGTAGCCAACTCCGGGAGGAGGTTAGCAGCGCCACCTGGCTGCGGCTACGAGGCGGCTGGTGCAAGAGGCACCGGCGGCGCCTTTCGGCCGCGGCTGGACGCTTCATGAAGAGCCAGCGTGGGATGAAGCCCAAGAAAACGGAACGGACCCAGCGTGACATCGTGTGGGTCCGTGGAGAGCGGTGGTGCACGTTGAGCACGAAGACTGTGATGGCGATGGAGAGTGTGACGAAGATCATGGTGAACAGCAGGTACTCGCCGATGAGGGGGATGACCAGTGATGTGGAAGGGATGATCTCAGTGATGAGTAGGAGGAAGACGGTGAGGGAGAGGAGGACCGAGATGCACAAGGTGATCTTCTCAGCACAGTCTGAAGGCAGGTAGAAGACCAACACGGTCAGACAGGAGATGAGCAGACAGGGAATGATCAGGTTGATGGTGTAGAAGAGAGGCAATCTTCTGATGATGAAGTAATAGGTGATGTCTGGGTAGATCTCATGGCAGCAGTCGTACTTCTTAGTGTTGTAGGTGCCCACAGCATCCACTATGGCCCACTCCCCGCTCTCCCAGTAGTCCTTCAGGTCCACCGTCTTCTCGATGCACTCAAGATCGATCTTGGCCCTGTCATACGTCCAAGATCCGAACTTCATTTTACAGTTCTGCTGGTCGAAGGGGAAGAAGGTGACGTCGATGCTGCAGGAGCTCTTGTAGATGGCCGGCGGGACCCAACGCACCATTCCCGTGTAGAAGAGATGAGCTTTAGTCATGTGGGTCACAGCGAACTCTCCATCTGCACTGGGAAAAACAGGAATACGCGTCTATTTGATCCACAGATGTGCAACAGCCAATGTACTAAAACTTATACTTATACAGAAAATACAGAAAAAAACATTGAAGAAATACTTAAATGCCATAATTGTCTCTGTAGTTTACCATTTCATAGCAATACTAAAAGCTTTTGCTCAGGTGAATTTCAATGTATGGGCCTCAACAAAACAATGCAGTTAAATAATTTAACATTAGACTGTGATGTGTTGTGCATTAATGTGCAATGTATTAACACAGTCAAAGAACTGTTAAAAGAGTAAAACAAAAGACAGAAAGAAGAGTTTGTGCTTTTTTATTCTAAAAGTAATGTAACCTTAAGGAAGACACATGAATTAAACATGAGTTGCATATGTTCAAAGCCCATTTGTTATTAAGTTGTTCATTCCAAACAGCCATCTTACATTGCCTTAGGTCCTAGAGTAACATTCATGTGCTGCACAACAGCTACTTTTGTGGAGCTGCTGAATGCTTAAACGCATTTTGTCCCTAAGGTTAAATGCATTTATCTTGAAACCTGCTGACACAAGTTTCAACTTTTATAGGTTGGACACTGACACGCAGTATTAGTACGAGGTGCAGTTTTTACATCCCAGTCAGACACATTTAGATCCATTTTGGTCATTCAAATCACATTCATACTAATCAGGCTCTGGGGTAATGGAATCTCCCATTTAGGACAATCATAAATGGTGAATTATTCAGTTTTAATATTCACTATAACCCTATACTGCTTCAATCTCCAAATCAGTTAAATTCTTATTCCCTGTTAGGTTTATTGGAACCCATATATTACTTTTTTTTTTTACAGAGCACATCTAATTTTCCATTTCCTACTCAATACCTGTACACCAGGGGTGTCGAACTCCAGTCCTGGGGGGCCGGAGCCCTGTGTAGCTTAGTTCTTTCCCTGCTTCACCACAAATGATTCAGCTCAAGAAATGTGTGGTAATTAGCACAAGGAGTTGAATCAGGTGTGTTAAATGAGGGGAAACCCAAAAATGTGCAGGGCTCCAGCCCCCCAGGACTGGAGTTTGACACCCGTGCTGTACACTGTTCCTTTTTACATTGAGTGTAACACAAACTTCCCCCCGCCCCCTTAAGTTGACGGCAATATAGTTTTAATGCAATGGATCACTCACTGATCAGCCCAAAACCTACTCACTTGTTATAGAGGACAATGTCAGGCACCCAGATGAGTTCTGAGGGAACTCTTATGGAGGTGATGTTCTCGTAGTCTGTGGGCTTCCAGCGCAGTTTGTAATCGTTCCACTCCTTGTGGGTAAAGAAGACACTGTAGGTTTGTGGATCTACTGAACAGTTTACATCTTATATACTGAGTTGGGTAATTCAGGTCCAGAGAGTAAAAGTCCAGACTAGGATTTTGTTTCAACCAACCAGTTGAGCATAAAGACTCACAGTCACAGAATACTCAACTGGCTGGTTGAAACAAAATCCCCCACCTGAATTACCCAACTCTGCTAATAAATTAATGAACCAAGATGAGCCTAGGTACTTGATTGAGCTCTAACAACTTACTACTAATAATAATAATAATTATTATTATAATAATACAGTATTATTATTAGTAGTAGAACAACTTTATATCCTTTATTGACATTATGTAGGCCATTTTCCATTATCTTGACTATTTTATCTATCACTGGTTTCATCTATTGTTGTCTATTGTTTGCTGTAATGTGTTTTTATTTAACTATTGTTTGCTGTAATGTGTTTTTGTACGGTGGCCTAGAGAGACCTGAAAGGCGCCTAAAATAAATAAAATAAAATGTATTCTTCTTCTTCTTCTTCTTCTTCTTCTTATTATTATTATTATTATTATTATTATTATTATTATTATTATTATTATTATTATTATTGCCCTGTGATTGGTTGCTATCTCTTCCAGGGTGTCTCTATCCAGGGTAAGTTGTTAGAAGATGGATGGATTAACATGATGGGTTATAAATTCATAGAAGTAAATACAGATGAAGACAGGATTTGTTGGCAAAGAACAGACTGATAGCAGCCAGTCCCCCACTCAGAACCACTTTATGAGGCGTGGGCTGTCTTCGCAGCTCTGCCCAGAAGCTGATTAAATGGAATCCCGGAAGCTCACCTGCTTCAGCCACACATTGGTCGTCATCATCTGATTCTTCTCATCCTATGGAGAAACTGCCCAGTTAATCGAGACGAGTAAAACGGGGGCAGGTGGGTCCACAGAAGGGCCACAAAAGCTGCCCGGGCAAAGGCATAGCAGCAAACACCACAAGGCATGTCTTCCTATTGGGAGCTTCTTCACAACAACTCCTGTCATGGTTGAATCTGAAGCCCTGTACAGTCCATTCATTGGGTGAACAGCCAGTAAGGCAGAATGCCCAATTAGACTGCGCACTACCAACTTGACATGGGTTTAAATATGTAGAATACCTTTTGAAAAGGCTTTAGCTGCAGATAGATTTTGAACAGAAATTTTTAAGCAGGAGGACAAATGTTTATCAGTCTTTTAATGATTCCAATACACTATGTTGTCAACAATTCTGTTAGTTTACAAATGTCAGCTGAATAATTAAAAATAGGTTTATATTAATGAAATGCATTTGGAATCTGAAATGCAGAGACTCACCACGTCAATTAGCTGAGCTATGGAAAGGCCAAACTTAACAATCACCACGTCTGAGATGTTAGAGACCGGTCTTGACCACTTGTTGTAGCCAATGAAGAGCTTTTTGAAGAGCTCATCTTCTGCAAGTCCGTGGCTCCTCTCCTTACAAATTGCTGGAGAGAAAAAAAATAGTCATTTGAACAATGTAGCTCTGTGGTCTCCAAGGCTATTACTTTGTCTCGCATTATATATAAAACCAGCGGTGGTCTGGCCATCTGGCATACCGCCCCTTTTCCTAGTGGACCGATGGGGTTCTGAGTCAGCACAAATTTTTTGTGCAGACCCCCCCCCCCCCAACCGCTTCAGAAAAAACAAAGTGGGTGACCCCCACCAAGATCTACAAATTCTATAGTATGTACAGTACTGTGGAAAATCTGAAGCAGTAAGTGCACTTTTGATCAGAACAAAAACACAATTCGAAATTTAAACATATGCAAATTAAGAGTAACACAATAAAAACTAGTAATAATTTATTCTGTTTTTCAAGAAGTTACTGATACCTTGTTGGATGGCTAGATCACATCGGTTCCCAAACCTCTCCTCAGTGGCACCCCAGACATTCCATGTATTTATTAAATTTCACCACCAGCTCACTTAATTAATTAATTAAATGTATTTTAAAAATCAGAGAGAAATTTCGTAGATACACAAGATTGTGCTAGTGGTCAAGTAAACAAAACACACATGGGTGCCCTGGGAGGTTGCTGCAAATACTGGGGTGATTTTAGCTGAAGTTTTGAAATCAATAAGCTGACACGCTCTGACAGGCATAATAGCATAGTTTTACACCAACAGGAACATTATATAAACATCATTTTCTTTGGCTGCTTAAGACTTTTGCACAGTATTGTGTGTATGTCTGGTGCCTGTATGGGCTAATGTTCGAGGTCAATTTTTAATCCCAGTCCAGCCTTGAACATTAACATTTCAGGGACCTGTTCAGAAGGCACACAATGCACAATGAAACTGATATCCATCCGCTTTCACTGACGTTTATCCAACTCATAGTCATGGCGAGCCTGGAGTCTATCCGAGGAAGCATATACTGTAGCACACGACAAACCCTGGATGGAATACCAGTCCATTGGAAGACTCCCAATCAGATTCTATTGGCAATTTACTGACATAATTTTAACTAAATGCAGGATTTTGGACTGCGGGAGGAGATGTGTACAGATATGGGCACAAACCGGAAGATCCATACACAAGGGCCAGTGAAGAGGAATCGAGTCGAGAACCCAAAGTGTGGTGCTACAGTGCTAACCGCTAGGACAAAATGCCACCCCATGTGTGACGTATGATGATGATATGATGAAGATTTAAATTGCATAGGATCATCTTATGTAATGTTCCATTGAGTGGAAAAAGGTTTCATTTTCATTTTACTTCTGATAAATGCTTTTTTTTGCCTGTCAAATATTCTCATATCCTAGGATCTTGGCTCTTTTCCCACTATGCAATTTAATTAGGAGAGACTAGAACTGAAAAGGAATATAAATTTACACTGGAACTGATTGTACTCATGGTGATTTGTGATAACTCCACTGTCTTGTAATTTACCTTACACACCTTCCTTGCTTAGTTATAGTTAAGATTCTGACATTCAAAATATCCAGGCATATAGGCTGAAAAGAGAAAAAAATATATATGATAAATAAAAATTATGAATTTAAATTTCCCCAAAAGATAAATATCAAATGGATGCCAGGGCAATAAAAAACTAAATTAAAACCAACAAAATAAACACTAGTAGCCTATGTGCTACAGAGTATAGTCTAAATACAGTTTTAATTTATCTTAAAGAAATTAAATGATAATGTTCTAACTGTCAAGTAATATTCAGAGTAAATGTAGACCTAGGCTTTGTAATAGCTAACGAAGTCTTTGTCCGATAAAATCTTAAACTGGTCTCAAGATCATTTGTACGAATGTATAATTTATGTTGCATTGCAATTTATTTATTAGATTAATGACCATTTAAACCGAGACATTTAATGATACGAGGAAACATCATTTTAAGTGCAGCAGAAAGCTATAGCGGACTTCGCTGTGCACGGACAATGTTTCCAAACATACATTCTGGTGATTAGCCTAAATGTATCTGAATCGTTCGCATTAAATAGTTAGAGACGAATCTAACCATATTTACGACTGTTCTACGAAAGGACATAGCTCTAAAGTTACGAAGCATGTTTTAGTAGTATTTTATTGTACTTGCAATAAAACAGACATAAAGAAATACATATACGGCAGATTAAGCGTAGTAGAATCTGTTACATATGTCTTCCATATTTTATTCACAAAATATAATTATTGATATTTTCACATTTGGTACTGATAGCAGAAAGTCTTAGTTAAAAGAAATAAAGTACCTAAAAATACCAGTAAAATGCTATAAACATCTTTTTGTTAGATGTTTGCATGCATGGTACACAAGGCCAGTAACCTTATGGATTATTAAACGCTTCAAGTAGAACAAATAATCTATCCATCGATTCATTTTCCAAACACGCTGGTTCTATGCGGGGTCGCGGGGGTCCGGAGCCTATAGCGGCAGCTGTATGCGCAAGGCAGGGAATAACCCAAGACGGGACGCCAACCCATAGCCGCGCACAAATAGTATCACACAAGCAATACAACTTCATTTCAATTTCACAGTTAATCCGAATTAAGTATTCGAAAGTATGTGATGTGTTTACGTAAAATAACTACATAAAAAGCAGCGTAAAGTAACATCGGTCCGTGCGTTCCCCTGCTGGTGGTCTATGTTGTTGTATACGTGATGTACTTTAAATCAGTTTCCTCGTAAATACGATCACTTACTCGACTTACATAAGATGAGACAGAGGAAGGTGAGTCTGACGGAAAGCAGATCCATATCCCTGAGCAGCGCTGGAAGAACGAACTCCGACAAAGAAAAATTTAATTAGGTCGTAAACGCTTCGCCTTCGCCAGGAAAGCAACCACGACAGAATTTAGTGGCATCCCTTTCCTGAGTCCTGCCCGCACCGTCTCCGCACTTACAAACTCCTCATCGGGACGCGCAGATTGGGTGCCCTCCCCGCATGGTTCATCAAGCGTCTCATCCAGGGGTGGGGCGGAGCCAGAATGACGTGAATCCGAAACGGAAATATCAAATCGTTAAATTCATTTGAAACCACTTTATAGCATTTTCCAAACCCATTTTTAAAATTATTATTAAAATTAACAAGTTATTGGCGATTAAGGAACTATCCGCTTTGTAGTTCTTATAGAAAGGGAGGCCACATATTGACTAAAGCGATCTCAAACACTGAGAAATCGTTTAAGTATAAATTCCGTCTTTAAAGTAATGCCCGAAAGAAGAAAACATCTTAATGCGTTTTACATTTGCTATGGTGTGCATTTTATCGTAACTGTACGTTAGAATTCAAAGGTCTCCAGTAACCCAATTCACTGCCATAATAGCTGACTTAAATGTTCCATAGACGGTGTGATTAACATCGTTATACATAGAAAACTCTTTACCCTATAAACATACCTCATCAACATGAAACTAAATAAAATAAATGACCTACGTCTCATCAACTGGATGTTTTTTACGCTCAGACTAATGTTGATTGATCAATGCAAATGCTTTGAAAATTCGAAATTGTAATTGGGTTTCCTTTATTCAATTTATTTAAATTCATAGGTGGATTCAAATGCATGGGAAAGTTCATATCTACATAATTTACAAATCAAATTTCAATTTAACTTTCTTAAAATGGTTAGGTTTGAGAACAAGAAAACAGTTAGCACAGAATATAGAGAAATTATGAAATTGGTTTTCGATTGTTAAAGTAGGAGACCAAGTTATATAGCATCACGATACCTACCAAACCAGTGTTACTCAAACCAGACTTCGAGAAATCCTAGGCGGTGCACGTTTTTGCTCCCTCCTAGTTCCCTGAGAGTTGAGAGGGAACAAAAACATGGGCGGTCTGGGGATCCCCGCGAGGACTGGTTTGAGAAACACTATATTAATTAAACATGTACATAAAACATACAATGAAAGAGCCAGGGTTGCGTAGAATAAACATAATTAACCTTCACATCATTAACCTTCGATAACAGGAAAATGCCTGAATTTATTAATCAGTAAATAGAGGTGACCGCTAGATGGAGACAGTCTTCTTCAAGAAAGTCCATTTCATCCATCCATCCATCCATCCATCCATGTTCTAAGAAAGAGTGATTCAGTTATGTGGTTAATATAGGCTATTTAGTGATTTGGATTTGGTTAATATAGGCTATTTAGTGATTTGGATTTCTAAAGCTGAGATAAATTCTGTGTTGTCATTAAGCTTTCGTGACAAAAGTATAAAATGGTGTTTTATATATATGCATGCAAACTCCTACATAAAAAGCAAGATTAATCAGTTCGTGTGGTTAGGTGTGGGGCTGTCAGGTTTTGGTACGTGACAATTTTTGCAACTTATGACTAATATATTTAGCACGCACTTTGTTTCTTTATAACCATTTGTTTATGAAAATATTTTTTCGTTGGGTGAGCTGCCAAAGGCTGTCAATCACCTAAATGGTGGGGTAGCCTATACCAGTGGTTCTCAAAGTGGGGTCCGCGGACCCCTAGGGGTCCGTGGGGTGTTGCCAGGGGGTCCGTGATAAAAAAAATGTACAATTTATCAATTTATTCTGCTGAATTAAGGACTGGTATTCATTTATTGTTTACATGTAATTAGT
>JAODJW010004102.1:16430-30335 GCA_026777045.1 Hyperopisus bebe | reverse complement strand
GTATGGTGCGTGCTGTCTGTAAGATGCTAACCTGCCTAGCTACAGCTGTATGGTGCGTGCTGTCTGTAAGATGCTAACCTGCCTAGCTACAGCTGTATGGTGCGTGCTGTCTGTATGCTGTCAGGCAACTGAAGCTTTTTGAACCCTTTCTGTCAGTGAAGCCTGCACATGCGTCATCATAGAGTTGTGGAATGATTGTTTGAGAGTGCTTTCCTGCTTAGAATAACATATAATACATTGGATTAAGAGTGTATTTGTAGTTTCTGAGTCCCTTATTGTCCGCAATTGAAAAGGGTTGGAAATCGCTGGCAATCATTAGCCAATGTCTGATCCATTGTGATTTGTTTTGCTGGGGTTCAGGTCTTTAGCATAAAGTGACTTATAAATCTCAAAAACCCATGAAATATAAATAAATAAGCAAAATAAATAAACAAATTCAATTTATTCATGCCAGAGATTTATTTGTTTATGTTAAATATAGGGCAGCAAGATATTACATCATGATATAATCATGATTATATGATATCACATGGTGATATAATTGTGATTATATGGCACATGCACATAATCAGCAGGACTTTAGATGATGGCTATAAACATTTGTCCACACCCTGGCTTTTTGGTGCTAAACGGACATTTACTTGCACCCATAATTTGGTAAGCATATCAGTAGTACACCTAAAATACTAATGAGAGCCGTAATGTGATGCCCAAAAGTTAGTAATCTCTATTAATTCAGCGTTTCCTCATGTTTATTAAATTTGGCTAGCGAAATGCCCCTGTTTTGGTAAATCATGGAGACGATAAGCACTGAAGTATTAGTGAAGAAAGGGACAGATCAGCAACTAAAACATCTTTTAGAAGTGGAGATACCGTGGATAAACAGGGTAAGAAAATGTTTGTGGTATGGTGGTACTTTTTGCTATTTAAAGTCTGACACGTTTGGTAAACTCAGAGTATCACGGTAGTATGGTCACCTTTTGTTTCCTAAGATGTACATGAAACACTTGGCATGTTATGGCTTACAGTCGTTATTATGTTCGCTGCCTTTTGGTCATTGTTTTGCAGTAACCACTCTAACTCCATTAACGGAGATGTTTTCTGGGAGAAACCCTAAACACAGGCTTTCTCAGCACAACCAGGCCAAAAATCCAAATACCTCATTCATGCTCCACACTCAGGAAGGATATTTTCTACTTTTAGATACTTATATTAGTCCATTTCCAACCCTTCTCACTTCTCCAAAAATAAAATGAAACATAACCATATCTTTTGCATTCTGTATTCAGCATGTTGTTATCTTAGATTAGGCTATAAAGTGGCTGGTCTTTGCTTCTGGGCAGGAATGGATTACATCATAAAATGGACGCTTTTTGCCTCAGGGAAGGAACAGATTACAACATGAAATGCATTAGCCAAGCAAAGTTTGGTCCATCTTGCTGTTTTTAGCTGTTTTTCCCAGAGCATGTGCTACCTTATCATGGAATGTGTTCTCTGTATAACTTGGAAAACTTCTAGTCTTCTACAAGTCTTCTAAAATTTAGAGTGAATGATGATCATTGTTTTGATTTGATTTGCACAGTCTAAAGGTCGTTCAGGGTGCATTTCACTACCTGGTATAACCATGTATGTCACAAATAAAGTATCTTGTATCTTGAACAGTACTATGCAAGGCTGAGGGGCACTGAAATGTCACCTTTGCTATGACTTTCTGTAGAGACAATATGCATCCCTCACTGGGCTTTTCATTTATGTAAAGCTGTTCAATGTAAGATTGTGTGGTGAATTTTTTTTTGTGCTGATCTACAAATTTACTTTAATCGTAGTGGAACGTCTCCCAGGAAGCATAAAGCAGAAGCCAGGTGAATACAGAGGAAACTTGTACAACATGTACTGTCAGTCCCCATCGGCTCTGTTTTGGCCGATTGTAACATGTTGCACCGGCGTCAAAGCTAGTCCATGAAGCAGTTCTCTGATTGGGCCATATGTCAAGCATCAAAGCTAGTTGATGAAGCAGTTCTCTGATTGGGCCATATGTCAAGCACCAAAGCTAGTTGATGAAGCAGTTCTCTGATTGGGCCGTATGTCAAGCATCACCCCTAGTGGTGCCTGTGAGTTCTAGCTGAAGTTTACATAATCAACAGGAGCCTGGTTGGGGTTAGTTATTTTTCCTTCAGCTTGACGTGTACTCAGATTTACAGAAATCATTTTTAAAGGGCTCTGATCCAAAAGAGTGAAGACATTAAACTGGTGAATCGCTAGTTGGATTTAGGTTATGGGTATTTCAGTGGCCTGTTTACTGACAAAGTGCTCCGCTTTATCAGAATCTGGATTTTATAACCAAAAGAAGGGTTCTTTAAATGGAGAAATGGCAGGTATAGCAGGAAATGTGATCATGTAAAGGTCTGAAATCTGAAATTGTCTCCTGTGATGTTCTGTCATATTGGTTCTTTTAGTCTGACATTGATGTTTTGTTTGCTTCTTGAGCTGAGGGAAATGTCTTCAGCGAGCACTGCTCTGGAAAAATCGTGGTCAGGAACAGACGTGTCAGCATCCTGTCCTCTTATTACAGATTCCTTGTTTGAGTGACCTTTTCCATAATGGTGCCTCAGGAGTAATAGGCATAAAAGGAGAACAATGTGACATGAGTTCAAAAACCTGTGGATTGTGTGTTTCTCTTTTAGACCATACAGCTTTCATGGGTCATGGCTCTTTGTTTGGTGTAGGCTTTCTGTGTGTAAGGAAGGTCCCCAGGAAGCACACCAAGCTAACAAGGACAAGGGACCTGGTATTAAACTCGTCTATGCTTTGTCAATGCTATCAACCAGCACGATAAGCTAACAAGGACAAAGGACCTGGTATTAAAACGCTATGTATTTAAGTAAAGTCATCAATCAGCACACTAAGCTGATGAGGACAAAGGACTTGGTATTAAACCTGTTTGTGCTTTATCAAGGCCATCAACTAGCACGCTAAGCTAACAATGACCGTGGACCTGGTGTAGAACCTTTGTCTGCTTTGGAAAGACCATCAACTAGCACGCTAAGCTAACAATGACAGTGGACCTGATGTAAAACCTTTCTGTGCTTTGGAAAGGCCATCAACTAGCACGCTAAGCTAACAAGGACAAAGGCCATGCTGTTTTACGCTGAAGGATTTCCTGTAGACTCAGAAACAAAAAAATATATATTTTGCTTTGAAGTTGCAAACGAGGGCACATGACGTAAATATTGTCATCAGAATATCGACTGTGCATGTGCAGAATAATTGACTTGGTATATCCAGTAGGTGGCATGTATGTAAACTTTGTCCATTCAATTTGTTTAGCTCAAAACAATAAATATCAATAGCTCTGGAAACCTCATCTACAGCTCCATTTTTTTAAAAAGTCTGCATTGTTTAATCTTTGTTTAAACCTGGTTCTGCTGATATAAGGCTATGCTGAACAGCTGGCTGCTTTCAGGCTCAAAATGTCAAAGATGGCAGTACACAGGAACAAGGTGAAGCAGGAGATAGTGGGAATGACAGAAAACCAGCCAGGCAGAGGGCAGAATAGACTTTCTAATGCCAGAGGTGACTGTCAACTTGTCCAACAGTACCTCATGAATCGGAGGAGGACCTTCAAAAGAACGGGAAACATTAAGTGGGTTGAAGTGCACTGCTAGGACAATTTCATAACAGGCTCCTAGAAGGAGGACTGAAGTCTCATAAAGCAAGGAAGAAGCCCTTCACTAATGAGAAACGGAAGAGCCAGGTTGGGGTTTACAAAAAATGTATATTTTACACAGATACACACTCATAAATTGAGAAATGAGTGAAACTACAAATGTTGCTGTGGTCTCTTAATTTTTCCAGAGCTGTATATTTGTTCAAGATTAATGATGTATTACTGTGGAGCCCCTAAGAGGTCAGGATGAGAAAATAGTTTTAGAAATAGTTTCCCCTTGCCTCGCAATAGTTTTCCGTTATTAATAGTATCTGTATTGTGTCCATTTAAAGTACAAAAGGTAGATACAAATCGACTAATGTATAAATACTAATAATAAATACTAATACTTTCAGTGAGAAATGTGATCGGGCAGAGGTAAATATTAAACATATTTACTGTGTCAGTTTGACAAAAGAAAGTTATGTTTTTATTGTTTTTAAAGCCCGAAGACCTGAGATTTGCGGTTATAAACCGTATCTCATCCTACTTTTGCGTAAGCTTCATTCAGACCTAGGAGTCGTCATTTGCCCCCTGCTGGTCTGGAGGAATATCATTGTAGTGCGCATGCACCAACTGCAGCCATCTGCATCCAGTATATGAGCACAAGCTGCCGTGTGGACGACCGTCCCCAGACCGGAAGCGGACAAAAGCGCACGCAGAAAGCGTAAAGTATGAACTAGCTTTAGGCATTTAAATGTGGCTGGGAGTCTCTCCTTCAAAAACAGATAATGTGAGTGTGGGTGGTGGTCCCTGTCTCTTTTCAGCTCGACTTTTTCTGATACTTGAATAACTTGGGCCAGATCCCTGTAACCTCCCAGTGGATTTTTTTGTACTCACTGGATCTTTGTACTCATCATAGGCAGCTAATGTTGTCTTTTCAGCTCTGTGGCGTTTGTGCTGATGCTCTGTCACGCTGCCTGCTGGTCATTTGAAGAAGCATTCGGATGCATGAGGTCATTCAAACCAGGCGTGCGGCTCAGGTGAAGGAGATGAAATCACATTTGACCTCACATGCTCTGTTAGCTGCAGTTCATGTTTTATCACTGCGTGACTAACACCAAAGGCTGTGCTGTTTTATGCTGACCATAGTAGAACAATCTTAAATGAGTAGAAAGGCTGACCTTCGAAACCTGTGTCAACATTGTGGCATGAAATCTTTGTGAAGTCAAACTAATGTTGACTCAGTAGAAGCCCAAAGGCTCAGCATTTTGATAACCACAGTTGTATTTACTTTCTTTATTACTTGGGAAAGACAGGCTTGATGTTGCTGAAGAAGCTCATTTAGCCCTGATGTAACATAACTTGACATTAGATCTTTAGTTGTGGCCTTAGGCATAAAACAGACAAAACGCAAACAGTCGACACGCCTAGTCAAAACATTTGATTAAAATCAATCCAATAAGCAAAGAATAAGAACCTACTTGGTTGAAAGTATTATTGTAGCCTTGTGCTAGTATGCATTTGTGGAAAATGGTTAGCAAGATGAATGATTAAAATGAATAATGATGATATCTGTTATTATTTGGGTGGCGCTGTCAGTCAGGGGGTGGAATTGCCTCGATTTTTTTGGATACAGAAAGGGATTTAAATGCTGCCGGCCACCTGAGGACAGGCCCCAGTACTGCCAGCGGTGACTGACCGTTCATCTTCACATACACATTCACCTCAATAGGGGGTGTTTGATGTCGAGGGAGGAGAACTGTTTTGGCAAAGCTAAAAGTGCATAGCGCTGCTCTGGGTGAGATTCCTATGGTACCTGTCAGACCTGTAGGCAATAAGCATGACTTCCTTTGGTCTGCGATGCCAAGTATGAATTCTACCTGAATTAATGATTTCTAAGCATTGAAATGACGGTGCTACAAAACTACAATAATCTTTCAAATGATATATTTTTAAGTATCAGATATACAATGGATGAACATTTGTACGCCTAAACAAATGGAAAGTTAAGAGCGGTGATTTCAGGGATGATCTGACTGATTTTCATGAACCCTAAATATAACTGAAGCCCAGGAGTCGCCTCTCGCCCATCCATATTCCATGATGAATCCAGTACAGGGTCATGGTGAAGCTGCAGCCCGTTCCAGGAAGCTCAGGCTAATGGATGGGAGGCCTCCTACATGTGTAATTAGTAATGTAGAGGCACCACTCATTAATAGATAACAAATAGAACTTAATTTTCCACTACTAAATATCTCAAATACTTCAAATATCACAATATGAACTTTGTTCAATATCGTTCAGTCAAAACACACAACACATTCACAAAAAATATGTGCTTGTCACGTGTATCGTATTTCTGCACGCTAGCTACCCTAAGCTTTGTTTTATCAGTGATAATCTTCACATATGGGAATCAGAATGTAAATTAAGCAGAATAATTTAAGTCAAAATCATGACACAGACAGGCTGGGCTTGTCTGAGAGGCTCTGAATGGCATGTTAATAACCTCACATTATTGGGTGAGTCTGTCAAACCTGAATGTCTCCTTTTAGGATGTAGTCGCATCGCAGTCATGTTATTGCGACATTTAAGTTCTGCTTTACGATTCTGACAAACGACTGCATTTTCATTAACTGTTAATGTGAGGTGTTTCCACACAACTGATGCTTTTGCTCTTTGTTAGGATCCTCATCCACTATGCGCAGTCTTTCTGCCACCTTGTTACCGAAAAGGAAAATTTTACATCGATGCATTTAAATATTCAAGTTTAACTGAGTAATCGTGACCGCTCTATCCGCCAGCCATGTTTGCTAATCGTGACAGCTCTATCCATGTTTGCAATCCTAACATAGATTACTGGCACCAAGGGGAGGAAGTGGCTTCTTAAATTCACGTGTCCGCCCAAGCCGGTGGGAATGCTCACATACTCTCAGGCACAGATATGCATACACACTGACAAGCACCTCTCTGGCAGATGTCAATTTATTAAAAAATGCACTGAGAACAAAGCCTTGCGTTCCTCGCATTGCTGGGATAGTTCCCTCCTTGCAGAAGTGAGCCTGCACACCACCCTCTGTGCCCATGCCTGTACCTGTGCGTTTTGCGTAGCCGAGGGACCGTCGTCACCATGACAAATACCACAGAACCACAGCCTGTGTGCCTGACAGTGAGGCAGAGTCTTAACATCCCCGGTGAAATGGGCAGGCGGTGGAGAGCCGGAGAACCGCATTTCAAGATGCAGAGGTCATGCGTTTTCTTGTGGATGCTGAGATGGCTGGAATGTTCCATCCCAAATCCACAGGCCCGTACTAGCAAACAGCCTGGATCCATCCCTGCCTCATTCCATGCCCCGCATACACCCATCGCCTTTGCGACAGGAGCTCTCAAATGATTTCCAAAGCAACCCAAAAACAAATTGTCAAATGAAACCTGAGGCATTTGCAGAGAATCTGTTCTTCCGTTGCATATGTAGCCAACTTAATGTTTAATGGAAAGTGTTCAGTTACGAAATAGTCAAAGGAAAGGTTGGGCTGCAAACAGAGCAATGCATTTTTTCCCACATGCGTGTTGAGAAAAAACTGGGCTTGTCACTACAAGACAGTACATTTAAATACCAAAACAGGGACATTCTACCCATTGCCTAATGAACTACCAGTACTTTTCATCAAACAATACATATCATCTGAAACTGAATAGTGAGGTAAAATGCAGTGACTATGGCAACAAATCTGATGGTGTAACGTGGCAGTATAGCAAGGAGTTTGGCCCAAAATGGCTGCTGTGTGTTTGATTCTCAATCTCGCCTCTGTTTGCGTGGAATCTGCATGTTTTCCACGTTCATATCGGTGTCCTCCTGTAGCCCAGAGACATGTGGTTTAACAGAGTCCTGTCAAATAAGTCGGTGGTTTTGTCGTAGGTAGTATCAACAGACACAATGCAGTGCCGACAAATCACTTCCTTTTGCTTAATATAGTCTGTGTGGAATACAAAATGTTTCCATACAATGGAATAGAAGGTCTTTTTGTGACCAGTTCGTTCTTGTTGGCTTTTCACCTCTTCACTCATTTTTGTTTATCTTCTCACAAAGGATCCACGCGGTCCATGGCTGAGCAAGGAAGCGAATGATTGTGATTGTCCTGGGAAGTCCATGCAGAGCTCATGCAAAAGCATCATTAGTAAACTTTAAAGTATTTTTATTTTTTTTTTAACCTGTACTAGATCATGTTGAAAGGAACCATCATTAAAATTGCAAAGCTTTTTTTTTTTCCTGTGACTGAGTAAAAAGATTTTAGTTTAACTTAATGAAAGTGTGCACCCAGTAGACTATCGCGGTCCTTGCGATGTGACAGTTGCATGTGCGTGAAATGCCGTGTGGATCTTAACACCGCACAAGCCTATGGGGTGGTAGCGTGTGGCAGTGGGTGGTGCTGTATCCACACACTGCTGCCTCGTGTTTGTGGAGTTTGCATGTTCATCCTGTGTGTGTGTGGCTTCTCTGCACATCCTTTAATAGAACATCCACACTACATTCATAAACGTGATATGTCTGAATGACAAAACCCAAGAGAAGCTTATTTGCACGTGATTAACTTCAGTATGACAGACCCAGCAGTCTTGATCATATCAACTACTTCTTCTCCAGTGCTGGTGTAATTTTCACTAGGAAACCAAAATGTTCCAAAACCGCCGATTGTCAATGACTGTAACCAGCATTAACTCACAGTATTATGCTAATTCTGGCTATGAGTTAATGCTGGTTACAGTATTATGCTAATTCTGGCTATAACCAGCATTAACTCATAGCCAGAATTAGCATAATACTGTAACCAGCATTAACTCAGCCAGAATTAGCATAATGTTTTTTTGTGTTGAACATCTACTTGTGAATTTGGGTTCTTCCTATATCAATAAATGTTTTTATTTTGCACCCCAAACAGAAAATGATGTACCAAACAGTAGGCGATCTATAACCATAGATCACGGGGACATGAACCATCTGTTGTTAATCAGCCACAGGATCTCGGACAAAAGACGGAAGGAAACGCTTTGTTTGGTAACTTGGATTCCGGAGGCTAAACAGATTCATAACTAGGAGTCTGGTGCTTTGATCACAAAAACATGTTTGGGTGGTAGATTGAAACCATTTTCTTACTCTCACAACATGGTATACCGTTTATTTTCTATATGAAAATTTGTACAGTATGTGTGGTACATTATTTCAGCTGTTTGAAGTGCTTCGGTGTAAAGTGACTATCAGAATTAGGAGGCTTGTTGATAATAAAGTGCATGATGAAAATTCTCCAGTAGTGGAACAAAAGAAGGAGATGAGATCACCAGTCCTCATACTGACAGCCACAAATCATGGCCGCTTCCCCTTGTGACTGCTTGATGAAATTTATGGACAGTACAAACTAAAATAGTGTTCTTGAACAGTACGGCTTTCATAATGACGAACAAAAGTCTCCCAGAAACAGGTCAGATTTTACTGGTGATTCTTTAGTCAGATGATCTGCAGTTCCCAAATATGGGCATACCATTATTTTGCTGGCCTTATGCTGACCAGTTTCATGATGCTGAATCTCAAGTTAGTTAATGGTGATTTAAAGAAAACACTGAGCTGGTAAGCTAATATATGGGTTCATTGTATGGGGTGGATGGAGTCAGCATCATGACTGCAATTTCCACCAGATGCCCCCAAAAGGGGAAACTGTCTGTTCATTGAAACAAATGACATGGTAAATGAAATTTTGTCCTATGTGTGAAGTTTAAATCTGTGAGCTTTTTCAGTTGGTGTTTTGGTTTGTTTTGACAGATCTCCACTGGAGTGAATCCCTCCCCCTTCCCCTTCCGATATCACGATGGCCCACCGTTCGCAGCGTTCCTCGCTGGAGGACAACCCATTTGCCCCAAACTACCTACCGCCCCACTATCGGGAGGAGTACCGGCTGGCTATCGATGCACTGGTGGAGCATGACTTGGAGGGGTACTATACCTTCCTGCAGAGAGCAGGCGTTGTGGACTTCCTCTCCCGAGTGGAAGTGGAGCGCATTAGGAATACAGTGCAGGCACCCCGACAGATCTCCCAGCCTGAGATACTCTACTTGGAGTCTGAGCCTGATGGCTCTTCCGATACCTACTGGCCTGTCCACTCTGACCTGGAGGCACCGTGCCTGGACCTGGGCTGGCCGATGAACCAGGGCTTCATTGGCCCCACGGAGGTCACCACATTGGTCAACCCCTCAGATCCGGAGATGCCCAGCATCAAGGAGCAGGTCCGCCGACTCATCAGAAGTGCCCAGCAGGTGAGTCTAAAATGGGCTGTTCTCACATAGGTCAGCTTGGAACTGAGGTTTTACACCCCTGTTTACACCGACGTGTACCAAAATTACAGGCAGGCAGAATTGTGTTTGCATCAGTGAGTTGGGCAATGTGTAGTTCTGCAGGAGGTCATGAGGTCAAACCCCACAGCTGGCCGGGAAATCACAATACCATTGTTCCCAGTTGCTCCAGGGACAGTGGCTGACCAAAGTAACCATGCTTTCCGATCCTCACCTCACTCTTGGACAAAAGCATTTTTTTAAATAAATAAAAACGTAAGTGCTTTATAATTAGGAAATGTATTTCTGAAGCATTGGACAATTGCAAATACAGCCAGAGTGGTCAGAATCCTGCACTTTTTTTGTACAGCAGTAAACTGCCTCGGAACACAATTTGACTATCGGGCCCAGTCCTTTGTCACATTCCTGTTATAATGTGTTGTCTGAATTAATCTTAATGCTTGACACATATTGTTGAAACTAATTTATTCAATGTATAAAATGTGTAGAAATGTTTATGACCAAAGACAAACCCTAAATGGCCGGTTTGTGCCGATGTGCTTCCTGCAGGTGATCGCCGTGGCCATGGACATGTTCACAGACGTCGACATCTTCGCTGACCTGCTGGCTGCTGCCTCGCGCCGCGTGGCCGTCTACATACTGCTGGATGAGCAGAATGCACACTACTTCTCCACCATGGTCACCAACTGCCGAGTCAACTTAGAGATGGTTCAGGTGAGCCGGTTCTTTAAGCAGAAGCAAGAAGTGTGTGATGTCAAATGCCGACCAATTAACCAGAACGGCGTGTTTCTTCAGTTTTATTAGTTTAATTATTAATTTAATTATTCTATATTCTGCTACCTTTGAAATAGTGAAAAAGAAGTTTTAAATATATTAAGTGTATATTAGAGTGAATCTCCGGTATGTGTGGCACAGAAAAATGTTTTGCCCCCGACATAAGATCAAGTAACCCTGTGTGTTGGTGTTGCAGACAATGCGGGTGAGAACTGTCTCAGGAAGCACCTACTTCTGCTGCACAGGAAAGTCCTTCAAGGGCCAAATGATGGATCGCTTCCTGATGGTGGATTGCAAAGCTGTGCTGAGTGGGAACTACAGGTAAGATTTAGCCATTTGCTGATAACTATATGTTTATTTAGGTGGAGTATAAATGGGTCAGTGTTTGCAATATAAGTGACTGTCAGGAAGTAACAGTAATAATATGTACTGTTACTACAGTCTAGTACGGGGGAAAATGTCCTGTACTCATGTTATAGTCAATATCATCTCATGGAACATCTAGCTTTCAGCCTCTATTTAATCAAAATATTTAACATTTACTTATCCAACCACTCTTATCTGTTCTCTCAGCTTCATGTGGACGTTTGAGAAGATTCACCGCTGCATTGCACACCTGTTTCTCGGGGAACTGGTCATCACATTTGATGAGGAATTCCGGATTCTTTATGCTCAATCTGAGCCACTGGTCATTGAGAATTCCCTGGTGCCGGTACCAGTGCCTGAGAAAAGCAGCTATGGTGTCAGGCAGTTTATGAACCCAAATCCCATGCAAATGAGAAACTCCAGAGAGTTTCTGCACATAGAGAGCCCCCACTTTTCTGAACTGCTGGGCTATCCCTTGGAGGACCATATGGAGATGGAACGCAATATGCCGCATCTTAGGAGGAAGGACCCCTTCCGTGGTTTTCAAGACCCTGAGGCACTGCAGGTCTACAGTAATAAATACGCCTCTCAGCAGTTGAGGATGGAGCGATCTTTTCTGGGCTATGACCGCCAGGTAATGGCCGCCAGGCAGATGGAGATGAACACCTACAAGAGGCATTGCTATGCAGAAGGGAACCAGGAGAGCTATTCCTCCTCACGGCAAATTATGAAGCATCGTATCAGATACCGCCCAGAGGATGTGGGGCCCCTTAACAGCTACCAGAGGGAGCAGCACTACCGCCAAGATGGAGCTTCTGGTTTGGGACATGGCATGTACAATAAGCTACAGACCCATGAACATCCTTATGCGGATCAGTATCCTGAGCAGTATGAATACCAGCCTGAGTTAGAGCCACCTGGTAGTTATAATCGTGTGTTGGATTATGTATCCTCTGACTCATCTAGGGAGATCAGGCACAGTTATGAACCAAAACCAACTCTTGTTGAGGGCCACTGTGGCCGATCAAGCACAAAGAGGCCAAGCCTTGGCCAGCCATATCCTTGCCAGAGCTCACCTGTTCAATCACATCCACCTGACCATAAGCAGCTCTTTGTTAAATCCAATCAGGATCACCAGCCGCGAGACCCCAGTGTTAAACAAGGGCTGCGTAAGTGGAGGATCAGCTCATACCTCAGTGCTTTAGAGGATGCCACAGATGAGGGTATGCCAGAACCCCTTGGTCCCGATGCCTTTGACGAACCAGTACATCAATCGGAGGAAGAATCGTATGGTCTAGAAGCTGAACATTCCAGGTTTAGTGCCAGAGACCGTCCACAGATTCCTACAATAAGGCCAAATCTGCTCCCACGCTTCGGTAAGCCAGTGCTTAAAGGACCTGAAAACCAGCCTTACTTCGGGGCAGACGCTCAAAAAACAGCAGAGGCAGCAGAAGCAGTATCAGATTCAGATTCGGGGTCAGCATCCATCACTGGGAGAGAGAAAGCTGAGGAGGTGGTACTCAGGAAACCTAGAGAGATAATAAGGCATGAATCTTTTCGGAACAGGGCCAATCTTTCTGTCCTGAGAAGCTCCAGACTACGATCTTCTTTGATCTTCAGCTCTTCCCAGTTGGAACAGCACTTTTCCACAGAGATGAAATCTGCTACCGAACTGAAGCATAATGAAAACCCTGTTGAAGAAAAGGAAACTGATGCACTGAAAACATCCACTGTGGTTGCTGAGATTTTGGGGAAGAAAAGATTTATGCCAAGAGAGTCCTATGATTGGAGCATTCACAAGCAGAGGACTGAACAGAATGCTTCTTCAACCGCAATAAATAAAACGGATGAGTGTACTAATATTTCTGGTGAGAAAATGAACCTTTATAAAGCCTCATCTGAAAGTTCACTTAAAGTAATGGAGATGCCAGACTGTACTAATATTTCAGAAAACAAGGACAAATCCAAGGATCCAGGACAAGACAATCAGGCCAATGTTGGACCTCAAGAAAAAACAGAGATAGCAGCAGTGGAGACACCCAGACCCTTACATGGATTAACATCATTCATAAATATGAATGATCCGGAGGCTAGGGTCAAGTATTTTAAAGAATTAGCTGCTAAGAGAAATTCTTCAAAAACTGAAAATAAGTGTGAAGCGAAAAACCCAGAACCTCCTGTCAGAAATACAGATCTGTCCCAGATACCAACTAAGAATTCCTCAACAACACATGCAGGATCTGGCACCACAAGTGTTTCAAAGGAACACAAAATACCAATGGATTCTGCAAATGAACATACAACGGAACCACACAAGACTCTGCTGAAGGAGCCAGCTAAGGTGACCGAAGGCTCCCACAAAGTTTCAGAAAGCACAACCTCATTCATAAATATGAATGATCCGGAGACTAGGTTCAAATATTTTAAAGAATTAGCTGCTAAGCGAAAGGTTTCAAAAACTGAAAATAAGTCTGAAACAAAAAACCCAGAACCTCCTGTTAGAAATACAGATCTGTCCCAGATACCAACTAAGAATTCCTCAACACATGTAGGGTCTGGCACCACAAGTGTTTCAAAGGAACACAAAAAACCAATGGATTCTGCAAATGAACATACGGCTGAACCACACAAGACTGTGCTGAAGGAGCCAGCTAAGGTGACCGAAGGCTCCCACAAAGTTTCAGAAAGCACAACCTCGTTCATAAATATGAATGATCCGGAGACTAGGTTCAAATATTTTAAAGAATTAGCTGCTAAGCGAAAGGTTTCAAAAAC
>JAODJW010004102.1:0-16330 GCA_026777045.1 Hyperopisus bebe | reverse complement strand
TGAAAATAGGTTTGAGCCAAAAAACCCAGAACCTCCTGTTAGAAATACAGATCTGTCCCAGATACCAACTAATAATTCCTTAACAACACATGTAGAGTCTGGATCCACCAGTCATTCTAAGGAACACACAAAATTAATGGATTCTGTAAATGAACATTCAAAGGAAAAACGTAAAATCGTGCAAGAAGAACCAGCTAAGACGACAGAAGGGTCTCACAAAGGTTCAGAAAGTTCAATCTCATTTATGAACATGAATGATCCAGAGACTAGGTTCCTGTATTTTAAAGAATTAGCTGCTAAGCAAAAGGCCTCCAAAATTGCATCTGAGTCGGTCACTAAACCTTCTTTACATACTATAGACCCTTCAGAAGCTTCAGCAGATAGTTTATGCATTAAGCCTGAGATCTCAGTAACTGGGTCAAAACCTACTTTTTCAATTCCTGAAGTCTCTCAGAGTCCAGCTGTGGTTCCACCGGTCCCAGAACCTTTGACACTTGATCATCTGGAGCAAGACATAAAGAATGCAAGTCAGCAAGAGCTTAACCGCATAGCTGAGGTGGTCAAGAAGGAGCCAGCAGTCAAACAGCAACCTAGCGTTTTAGGTGAACAGGACACTTTGAGAGCATTCATGTCAACATCTACTGCTGCTTCTGCTTTGTCTTGCAATGAGGAGCTTTTGCGAGATGCTACTGATGCACAGAAGACTCAGCTAATGAAGTCACGCCATCACAATGCCAGCAACATTTTCTTTTGTGAGCCAAGTAAGCCATTAGACAAGAGTCACGGGTCTGGAGATAGTAAGCAGGATTTTGAGGTCCATGACCACCTTCACAGTCAAGTTCAGAAAGTGAAGGGAAAAGAAGCTGTAACTGAGGATGTAACAACTCTGACTGTAATCACTGGCACTGAAAAATCAGAGCAGTTAGCCAGCGAAGCAGAGCATGTCTCCGTGCCTGAGAGCAGTGTTGATGTACCTGGGACAGCTCAGAGCAAAGGGGAGGATGTCAACCAAAGTGCACATGTTTTAACGTCCTCAAGAAACTGTCAGTCCCGTCACCAGGCCGCCACCACAAACATTCTGTATAGCAGTAACCTCCGGGATGACACCAAGGTCATACTAGAACGGATCTCTGCAAACAGCCAAAGCAGGATGGAGCTGGCTAAGCAAGCTGCCCCCATTACGGATGATGCCAAAGAAGGAGACAACGCGCACGGTGCAGACAAGGCCCCGGACAGCGTGGCAGCTGGGCAGAGCACAAGTCATGTCCAGCGTGACAGGAGTAACCCTCAGGACAGAGAGGTCCTATTGAAGAGGATTGAGAACATGCGCAAAGAGAAGAAGGTCTACAGTCGCTTTGAGGTACTCTGCAGCAATGAAAATTTAGGTGCTCTGTGAAGGGGAATGCAGGGCCCCTTCAAGGGTTCTATGTTCAAAACAGAACTGCAGCATAATGCAGGATATAGTAAAAATCTCTGGCTCTCATATCTTCTGATTCTCAGCGTTTATTTCTGCTATCTGAAAACATCTAGCATGAAGTTATTTGTGTATGTGTATACATGTATTAGCGGAGCATGACTGTCTTCTGTTGACTCTTACTCTGTATTTTAAACAGATGGGATCGTGACCTTGGATGACAAAGCAGAGGGTGGGGAAAGACAACAGGTGCTTCACAAAACATCTAACGGTCTTCTGCTGTGGATCTTGCGACCAGAAGTACGACTTTGAAACGTGTTACACACACATTTTTGTACATCTTGCTGGATTGCAGTAGGTTTTGGAATATGACTTGCTCCTGCTGCAACTACAAAGATTGTCAAGAACTATCTGACTGCATCCATAATACATGTGTTATGTGTAGTTTTCAATGTGGACATGACTGTTGGCATATGGTGTGCGGTCCCATCTGTGGGGAGGAAGCAGATAATGGATGTACATACATACATACAGGCAGGTACACCTGCATGAGAAACCTCAGGCAGTCACTCAGAATCCTCAGTTTGGACTCCATACCAGGCAAACGCCGGGTCACAGCCTTAGTTAGGGACCACAGCTGTTCCCCACACCTTTCAAGCAGGGTAGTTCTGTGCATGGCACCTAAGGGTTTTTGTTTATTTAAACCAATGTCTGTGTGATTTTTTTTTTGGGCCACAAAGTGCAATGCAGTTCATATCACCAATAGTCATTGTTTACATTAAACCCCCCATGCGCCTTAAGCCCTTCAAGGCAGAGATTCAGCACACATGCAGGTAAACACAGACCATCGTCAGCAGCAGCGGGACATAGAGGCCCAGTGCTCAGCACTATTCCCTCACACCCCTCGGACCCGGGTTCGAGTCTCCAACTTGACTCCATGTGTGTGCCGTTTGCATGTTCTCCCTATGTCGTTATGGGATGTCCTCTGGTTTCCCCCCACAGTCCAAAAAAAAATGCAGAAATTAATTGGAGTTACCAGATTGCCCATAGGTGTGCATGTGTGAGTGACTGGTGTGTGTTAATGTGCCCTGCCATGGGTTTGCGCCCCATCCCAGATTCTTACATTCCTTGCACCCATAGCCTCCAGGATAGGCTCCAGACCCCCCGCAACTCTGAACAGGACAAGTGGTTACAGAAAACAGGTGGATGGATGATCAGCAGCACACAGACTCCGCTAATACATTGAAATGAAAGACACTCGTATTGCTGTGGTTTGAGGTAATGGTGCCATGTTAGCAGAAGTAATATTATTGTTTCTGAATGAGTGCAATATGATTTACGCATGGCAATGTCAAAGTCCAATGCTATTTGGACAGATAATCTGCCCTTCAACACTGTGGGTTACATAATTATATTAATGATGTCAAGAACGAATCTCAAATCTGCAGGGGTAGCCAGTCACAATGCTGGTGGCCGGCTCCAGAGCAGGACTGACGTTTACGCTGAGATACTAAGAACCTGCTAGTGACACGGAGACCTGACTGGCGTTTTAAGCACCATGGAATAATGGAGCACTGCGTCTGACAAAACAATTCATTTGTACCTGAGGTTCCAGTCACCATATGACCTTTGCTGCAGTGCCTTCTGTAAAATGCACTTTTTAAATTAATGTTCTCTCAGAGGAAAAAAACGGTTCGTCATTTTGTTCAAGGAACCACTATCAAAAAGCAATAGTTCACCATGAGCCTATTTAGATTGACTTTTGAAATGTTTTTAATGTTCTGTATGGGGTTTTCTTTGTAATAGATTGTGGAAATGTTATTTCCGCAGTGCCAAAGCAGGGGGCTCACTATTTGTCATGATTATTAAGGGCCAAATATTCTAATAAAGGGCTAGCTTTGAGTATTGCTTGTCCGTTATGAACTTTTTTGGTAGAAAAATGATTCTTTAGTTTCACACACCAGCTGCTTACAGATGTTTGATCATAATAAGGCCTTAGGTCTTCACTGCAGGTTTCCATGGAGACGGAACTGCATTGAATGCTGCCTTCTCATCACACTGCCCTTCTGTATTAATAATATTAGCTGTAGACTCCTGTCCCTTGTAAATGCTGTCTCTGCCTCTGATCAACTATGCAATTTCTTTTCATATTTTTTTTATTAAAGCTGAGCTACCAGTGTCCTCCCACCCCCCATCTCTTTACTCATCGTGTCCTACAGCATACCTCTAAAACTTGTTTCTTTGATATTTCACCCCCAGTTACCCAGATCGCCTGCCTCTGTTCCCATTGGATTTAAATAACTGCTGTTCTCACAAACTCTGGTTTAGGTTCTGTTCATATCCACAGACTTGTCTGTCATTCCCAGTGTGATGCTTCTACAGTCTGGAACTTACTCCTTCGCAGTGGCTGGGACACTTGTTCTTTTTAAACCCTGAAGTCTCTGCCAAAATCACGCCTTTCCAGCGCTTCCTCTCTCTCGAGTTGCTAATTTCACATGCTCATGCCCCCCTCCCCCCTTGTGTAACTTTTGTTTTATCTTGTTATTCTTTACCCTCTGTACACTCCAGCGTGTATTTTTGCTCATTTATATACTTATATGCTGTTATGTGACTTTTTCTTTTGTTCTTATTTTGTAAAGCATCCTTGAATATTAGAAAAGCACTATATAAATAAAAGATTTCTATTATGATTGTAGACTTAATATCCTGTGACTTTGGATGACAGAGTTAGTTCAGGGTGCAGTTTAAAAATAGTTTAGTGCTTTCTTCATTGTTCACCTTTTTTAATTAAAGATATATGAAAAATGACAAATACATAAAAGACAATTTAGCAACTAAATTTAATAACACAATGGAAAAATTTACATTTCACTGTGTGTGAATAGGGAGTGATGTGTGCTTGTGTGTATGTCATAAATTGCTAGAGTGGGATTCAAGAAATTGTCCAATATGGTAACTTAAATAGATTGATTGTTTTCTTGTAATTCGTATTATGTCAGTAGTGTCAAGCGTTGTATTATGGAGAGATGTTCTGGGATCAAACATTAAAAAAACTTAATAGTTTGGTGTTTACACTGTGCCAGCGCTGCTGGACTGGAGGACGTGGAAGCAGTTTTTAGTGGGGTGAGTGCAGTACGTATATGTCTGAAGTCCTGTTTTTGCTGTTTTTTGATCATTGTTCTTATGTCGGTTATTAGTTTGTTAATCTTAGTGATGGCATGTGTGACATCTAGATAGTATTTTCTTTGAGCTAGCTATTTTGTCAGTTTATCATTAGCTGCATTGATTAATTATCACACTCTAGTTAAAGATCTTGTACATGCTGCTCTTGCACATGGCAGACTGGATGCTGGAAGTATACACTTTATTAGGAACACCTGCTTGTTCATGCAATGATCGACCAATCGTGGCAACAGCGTAATGCATAACATTAAGCAAACACTGGTCAGGAACTGCAGTTAATGTTCACATCAAACTGCAAAATGGGTGTAAAATGGGATTGCAGTGATTTTGATCATGGCATGATCTTTGGTTCTAGATGGGCTGGTTTGAGTATTTGTGTTGCTGACGATCTCCTGGGATATTCACAAGAGTCTCTAGAGTTTACTCAGAATGGTGCGGAAAAACAAACTGCATCCAGTGAACGGCAGTTCTGTGGACATAAGCCCCTTGTTGCTGAGAGAGGTCAGAGAATAGCCAGATCCTTCAGGCTGACAGAAAGGCTGTGGTAACTCAGGTAACCAGCCTATACAACTGTGATGAACAAAAAAAGCACCTCTGGATGTGTAACTTGTTGAACCTTGAAGGCAGATGATCTACAACAGCAGAAGACTGTCAGGTTCCACTCCTTTCAGCCAAACACAGAAAGCTGAGTAGACACAGGCTCACCAGCATCGAACAGGTGAAAACAGGAAAAATGTAGCCTGATCTGATGAATCTCGATTTCTGCTGAGGAACATGGATGGTAGAGTCACAGTTTGCAGTCACCAACATGGATCCATGGATTCAACCTGCCTTGTGTCAGTAACCCAGGCTGGTAGTGGTGGACCAGTATGGAGGACGTTACCTTGGCACACTTTGGGCCACGATGGTTCCATCCTCTCAGGAATACTTCCAGCATGAAAATGCACCGTGTCACAAAACAAAGGTCATCTCAAACTGGTTTTATGAATAAGGTTTTATGGTTTTATGACAATGATTTTAGTGTTCTACAGTGGCCTTGCCAGTCACCACATCTGAATCCAACAGAACACGAGATTAGCAGCATGGATGTGCAGCTGACAGATCTGCAGAAACTCTGATGCAATCATGTCAGCATAGACCAAAATCCCAAAGGAATGTTACCAGCATCTTTTGGAATCAATGCCCTGATGACCTCACCCAGTATTAGTATAGTGTTCCTAATAAAGTACGCAGTGAATGCATAATCCCCTTCTCCCTTCTGAGCATACAGGTGGTGTCAAGTTTGGATTGTGCAATATGGGTGTGTCTTTGGATGGCGTTATACCAAAATTACATTCATTTTCCGCTAACCTGTCAGAGCTTCTGCAGGTACAGGATTTTAAAATTGATTTTGGTGCTTTTCCTGTTACTGAGATTGCCAGTAGATATTTTTCTGCATCTTCTTTGCTCGTTCAACCTATTTATTTTCGTGACGGTTTCCATGCATCTGTTTGGATAAACATTGGCTGATTTTTCCTGTAATGATGGTAGATTGGCGTCCCTTAAGTCCCCATAAGTTTTCTGATTTTATTAATTTCATATGCAGTTTCTTGAATTTCTGATTATGCTATAATTTGTTAAACCAGTATGTGGTTAGTTGTGTTTTACCACTGCAAATAGCAAATTTTGAGAAGTATTCATTAATTTTGGGAAGTTATTAAAATGCTTCTAAATATTGAAAGGGGTAAATTCATAGTGAGGTTATCTAGTAGGTTATCTTACTAAAAATTAATTAGTACTAAAATAATTTTAGTATTTTAATTTTTTAGTACTTAACACTAAAAACACTTTTTAATACTTTAAATTTGAGATTAATCAGCGCTGGCAGAATAGAGGAAATGTGTTGAGCTATAGACAGCAGGTCAGGGATTGAATGTGCTAGAGTTTTCAGATGTTGTTTCAAGGTTGAGATGGACTCTGACAGTGGGATGTGGAGGGTTGCTGATTCCATCACCGAGGAAATGTGCACGGGGTGTAACTAGAGTTAGATTTGTTTCTGTGTGATGGAGGAATCTGCAGGTGGTTTTGGCGTGCTTACTGAAGAGGGTGAGACAGAATGTAGGTCATGTTGATCAACTTAATGGAAGTGGATGGTGTTCCATTAATGGGTCTGAAAACCAGCACTTCCTACACGTTGAATAACATGGTTTTTCCTCCAAAGCACTACATTAGCAGTTTTTCAAAACATGTGGATTAATCCTTTGTTTCTGTGAAGGAAGTCTGCTGTCTCATATGTGGCATACTTTCTAGCTATTGGATTTATTAGGCTTGTCATATGCTCTTTAAGTATGTCACTTTAACAGGTTTCCTGTGTGAGATGAGGCCAGCAAGATGTGCTCGACCCAAATAAAGGAATGATGAGAATGTGGTATTTAAAAATTGGCAAGCATTCAGCTGGTCTGAGTGAGCACTGTACCATATAAATCCCTTGGATTTGAACACTTGACACCTAGAGTCATCAGATCACAGGTTCTAGTGGGGGCAGGACCAACTATCAAGCTGGGGGGTGGTTGCCTGTGGCTTATGAAGGCATTTCCACAACACTAAGTGCCATGAAAAACAACAGCCAGCTGGTCTTATTTCTCAGACTATGGTATAATTTCTTTATAAGTTTCGCAAAGAAACTTAACAGGGATCTGCAAACATCTCACTTAAGCTGAGGTTGGTGTTTATAATCAAAAAGGTCTGATCAAATATGGGCTACATGATAGAGCAGAAATACAGAAAGTAACACTCAGTAGAACATGAGTGCTTGTCTCAGGGGGCACATGGTGGTGCAGTGGTTAATATTGTTGCTTCACAGCTCTGGGTCCTGAGGTCCAGCCTCCACCAGGGTTCCTTGTGTGTGGAGATTGCACGTTCTCCCTGTGTCATGTGTGAGTGAATGGTGTGTGACTGTACCCTGTGATGGGTCCCTGTCCTGGGTCCTTCCCTGTCTTACGCTAATAGATTCCAGAATACACTACAGACCCCCCCACCCGCAACCCTGCTTAGGGCAGGGGACAGGGGCATGTTTATCACTGTGTTGCTTTTAAGAGGACTCTATAAATGCTCGGGAACTGAGTGACTAGAGTTCTGAAAGTAAAATGTTGTCCCATTCTTGCCGATAAAGGATTTCAACTGCTCAACAGTTTTGGGTCATATTGTTCAATGATGTGCCAAATGTTTTCAATTGGTGACGGGTCTGTACTGCAGGCAGGCCTATGGGTGACGGGTCTGTACTGCAGGCAGGCCTATGGGTGACGGGTCTGTACTGCAGGCAGGCCTGTGGGTGACGGGTCTGTACTGCAGGCAGGCCTATGGGTGACGGGTCTGTACTGCAGGCAGGCCAGTCTAGCACCTGGACACCTCCACTATGGAGCCATGCGGTTGTAATATGCGCAGAATGCAGTTTGGCATCGTCTTGCTGAAATACACAAGGCCTTCTCTGAATGCACCCCCACACCGTCACGGATGCTGATAAGCTGCATGGTCCCTCTCCTCTTTAGCCCGGAGGAAACCGCATCCATGATTTCAAAAAAGAATCTGAAATTCTAATTTGTCAGACTACAGGACAGTTTTCCATTTTGTCTCAGTCCATCTTAAATGAGCTCGGGCCCAGAGAAGTCGGTGGTGTTTCTGGATCATGTTTAGATCTGGTTTCTTCTTTGCATGGTAGAGTTTCATCTTGCATTTGTGGTGGTATCAATTTTCATAGAAAATGTTTTTCGGAAGTGTTCCTGAGCCCATGCAGTGATTTCCGCTATAAAATCGTGTCTTTTTATTGCAGTGCTGCCTGAGGACCCAAAGATCACTGCTATCCAATATTGGTTTTCATCCTTATCCTTTATGTACAGAGATTTCTCTGGATCCTTTATCTTATAGCAATATTATGTACCGTAGATGATGAAATCCCCAAATTCCTTGTAATATTACATTGAGGAACATAATTCCTACATTGTTGCACTATTTACCCACATAGTCTGTCACAGAGTGGTGAACCTCCCCCCATCTTTACTGCACAGAGACACTGCCTTTCTGGGAGGCTTTTTATACACTATTATCTAACTGAACTGTTGCCAATTAACGTAATTAGATGTGTGATATTCTGTCAGATGTTTTGTTTTAGCGTCACACAACTTTTCCAGTCTGTTGTTGCCCCAGTCCCAACTTTTTTGAAACGTGTTGCTGGCATCAAATTCAAATTGAGCACATATTTGTCATAAAACAAAATTTCACAATTTCATATTTGATATGTTGTATTTATTCTATTTTAAATTAAGTATGAGTTTATATGATTTGCAAATCATTGCATTGTTTTTGTTCATGTTTTACACAGCATCCCAACGTTTTTGGAAACGGGGTTGTATTATAATCATAAGCCAAAAGTATCAAACATTGGCTGGGGTGTTTTGCATTGTATCTGTAAAAAACCAAACAATGCTTTCAACATTAAGACCCTCACAGCTATTATAAAGTCAAGTCTTTTCGAAATGTATGCGGTTGTTGAATTTGTGCAATGTGCCATACTCTCTCTACTGCTTATGACTGCACCTCTCTGAAGGTTAGCAGACCGTAGTCTAACATTGCCACCTGCTGTTAAGAAGTTATACTCAAAACATAGTGAACTGTACGGAGCTCTTTACGTGTTATGGTAGAGAAAATATTATATCGTAATAATTTGTAGAGATGCACCGATCCGATATGCGTGAATGATCCACGTCCTATACTTGCTTATTTAGTTTTTGGCAATCTCTAAAACGACAGCTCCTATTTCGTGTTAAATCTATTTGTACTCTCAGTCTTTTTTGCTATTCCGTGGGTGGGAGTGCAGTGACTTCCGCCTTCTGTGACATCATGCGCATATACCCTTCGCTGTACGAGGAGCGCAAGATAAGACGTGATGATCTGGGAGTATTTTGCGTTTTTATCAGAAACTAGTAGTACCACAGCGATTTGCAATCTTTGTAAAATAAAGTTTTGGGAGGTGGGAATAGCGTTTAATGGACAATCCCACCTAACAAATCGCACGCAACTGCGAGACAAAAAAATAATGGATGATTTGTAGAGATGGCAATTTCGAATCATCAAAACAGTGCCCAGCCTGCGGGCAAAAACCCGAACTGTAGCTGTATCAAATACGGCAGAATAAAAACCTATTGC
The DNA here is from genome assembly GCA_026777045.1 of Hyperopisus bebe. Classification (NCBI taxonomy): domain Eukaryota; kingdom Metazoa; phylum Chordata; class Actinopteri; order Osteoglossiformes; family Mormyridae; genus Hyperopisus; species Hyperopisus bebe. The sequence continues at coordinate 6,552 of JAODJW010004102.1, read as the reverse complement.
TGCAAGTTTCGAATGTCACGAAGCTGGAACTGTCAAAAATGTGCATAATACAATGTAATTTCTTTTTGATTATTTTTATATTCTGTCATAGGTAGCCTATATCTGCAATTAACGTGTGATAACATTTTGCCAACCGTAATTCAACTAGTACGAATCATATAAACGTTAGATTATTAATCTCTACGGTCGCGAAACCTCTCTTGCACTAATATCAGAAGCAGAGAAGAGGATGTTAGCAATATTATGCAACATGTAGTATTCAATAATGCAATAATATTATATTATTGAATTTTATTGGCAATGAATTTTTTTTTTAAATAGACTAAGATAAATTTCACCAAACTAAGTGATGTAGTATGACCATGATGAGACTATAGATGTGTGTAATGATTTTGGTGGAACTACAGTTTATTGTAAGAGAGTTATTGAATTTTATTAGCAATAAAAATTCTTTAAAAATAGACTAAGGTACATTTCCCTAAACTAAGTGTTGTAGTATGACCATGATGAAACTGTAGAGGTGTGTAGTGATTTTGGTGGAACTACACTTTACAGTAAGTTGCCACTAAAATCCCTTTAACAATAGACTAAGCCACATTTTCCCAACCTAAGTGGTGCAGTCCTACCATAATTAAATTGCAAAAGTATATAGTAATTTTGGTGGCACTACAATTGATAGGAGCAAAGTTATTGCATTTTATTTAATAATGATTTTTTTTCACCAAACTAAGTGATGTAGTATGACCATAATGAGACTGTAGAAGTGTGCAGTGGTTTTGGTGGTAGTACAGTTGATAGGAGCAAAGTTATTGAATGTTATTCCTAATAAAAATTCTTTAAAAATAGATTAAGGTATATTTCCCCAAACTAAGGGGTGTAGTGCTAATTTGTACAGAATAGAACAGTTTCAGACAACAGTTTTAAAGGTTTTTTTTTTTTCCGAAAACAGAATTTTCTCCGTATTTTTGGGGCTCTAGTCGGTTCCTCCTCTTGTCTGTTACCTGAAATGAAGTGGCACCTGTTTAAAAGACACTTTAAAAAGAAGGGAAAAACTAATAACTTCATTACTTGGCCAGCTTTTGAAAACACTCCTTCACATGGCACAGATGTTGCTGGAATAGCCAGGAACACCAGTGCCAGCTTGTACAGGTGGGGGAAGACCCTGGAGTTCTGCTCCCAGTATGCAATTGGGTCTTTACCTCTATCCAGGTATCCATCAGCTAAGAAATGCCGAACTTCCACCATGACATCTGCTGTAGGGTTTTGTTGTCTTCTTAACTGGTGAACTTTCTGGTCAAAGACCTGCCAGACCTTGCATGAAGTTGTCAGAAAAAAAGGTAATGCCTGTATATATTTGCACAAAAAGTATGACAAATTAATGCAAGTATGACAAGGTAATAAAAATAAACCTTTGGTTGTTCTGGCTGTCTGCTGGGTCTAGGAGCTGGGTCATCTGCTACCGGTTGTGCCATTGTTGGTGGTGGAGGGGTTACTTTAATCAATTTTCTTAATTTTTTTGCTTGGTTGTTTTGAACTTTGGATCCAGAAATGTTGCTACCTGTAGGCAGTGGACATCTTCAGGTGACAGCCTGACTCTTAAATGGTCCAGTGTTTCTGTCCCAGAGTCACTGCTAATGGATGGGAACTGTCAGCCAAGTGCAACATCACTACTTTCAGCAGGTGTGAAGCTTCCTCAGTCCAAAAGGCAGACTTCTGTCCATGTCTGAATAGTACACATCACTTACATTGAGAGTCTTGGTAGTGTATCATCAATGTTGTCATTAATACCCGTAAATGCAAAAGCTCTCCATGCACTACCACTGACGAATTAATGGAATATCACCCTAAAAATAACAAAAATATAGTATTCAGCCTCCCTGCTGGGCTTCACCTGGTATTCTATATCTGACAGAAACCTCCTTCACTGCAAAGTGCACTTGATTCTGCATCTGAATGCATCTCAATGTAAAGCACAAGGATTTACATATGTACTTTTCCAGCCAACTGTCCATCAGAGTTAGGCACCACCATTTCCTTATTGCAACACATCCTGAATGTGATTGGGAAGAACATCATGTATGAATTGATTAACAACAACAACAAAGTCACAACCTCACTGGAATCTCTATAGTATAAGACAAATTACTGGTTACTTACCAGCCATGCTAAATACGCCCTTCTTATGGAGGTCCATTAGAACCACTGGAGGGTAATAACCAAAGTTTACATGAGTATACACAAAACACCATGAAAATGATTGTGTATGCATTTATGGGCTTTTGAAGGAGGGAGATTGTGTGAATACAATACAGCAACACAGCGATTTGAGTCAGGCTAACTTACACTTACTGTATATATGCATTTGAGAGGCATGAAAACACCATTCAACTGATCAGAGTAATCCGCACATAAAAATAAGTTAAGCTATTAACTAAAATTAGTAACAACCTAAGCACGAACTGTATTTTATAGCAGCCAAACAATAGTGAACAAAAAACCATTCCAACACTTCTAAAGTTAACCAACAAAAACCATTCCATTTCTAAATATAGCAACAAAGAAGTTCCCATCCTTCCTGAAGTACTAATAACTGAACATATTCAAATAATTAAAACTGTATTTACCATTCTACTTTCCTTCGCCAATGGTCAACACCACAGAAACAGTGATTAAACAATAGACGGGCCGCTACTGCTCGTGAGTAAAGTATTATTTTTGAGTCCACCAAAAATTATGCGCGCTTCAGTGGAACTATAGTGACGTCATTTCCGGGCCCACAGTGGACGTCCCGCCTGAGAGTGGATGTGACTCTCACTGGATGTGTGTAGCGTCTTCGGAACGGATCGATCCGGGGTGCCGAAATTACCATCTCTAATAATTTGTCACTAACTTGGACTGTTTTGCGAACTCGCTGCAGTTTGTGATACAAGAGGGGCTGCCATCGCAACAAAGTATAACTGAGTCTGGCTGCAGATCCACTGAGACTCACGTCCACTGACACACAGGAAGTGACATCATAGATCCACTGAGACGCAGCCATAGATATCTTCTATGATAGATCCACTCTGAAGCACCCATTACTGCTTTACAGCAGCTGCAATTTAGTTTTAGTTCATTTAAAAATGGTTCGTAGTTATCACTTGTTTGTATGCATATATTTCTAAATTTTAAAGATTATATTTAAAAATAATTTGTGCGATGAGCTTCACTTACATACTCTGGTCAAAATTATGCATTTTGTGAATGAATGGCTGTCCCATGCACTGTCTGTGAACAGCTGACAGCCCCTCAACACGCCACTGGCGCTAGCTGTCTGTCTGTCTGTCAGCAGACCCTCTGGGTGACCAAATCAAAAATGAAACTGGAGCAAAACTAGCAGTGCTTGAAGTGGGCCGGAACGCATTATTTTCGTCTTTTGGGTTCCACCACTTTTTTCTGCGTTCCGGTACTTACTGAAACTGATCCGACGCAGCGACAGTGGCCCAAGAATAGACAATATCACAAGACCAATAAAAGACTACATTACCCACGAGCCACGACAGTGCCCTATCATAGTCCCAACCAATCGCATCAAGGAAGCAATGCAAACTGTTGCAATTTATACTGTGAATATCATGATGGCATTGTTCACTGAAAAACTCAATAAAAAAGATGCATTAAATGGAAGTGGTGGTCGTCTTTGGTGGTCCATGAACTAATCATGCTAGCGTCAAATTTCAAATGTCAAATGTCGGAAAATTAGAGTTCCTGCACTTATTTTTTCCCACTTCAAGCACTGAAAACTAGTAATACTGATTTAATTGCACTGGAGTCTGTGTTTGTGCTGAACAGTGCAGATGAGCTAAACGTATCATGCTGATCACTTTCTGTTCTGCTCCATTAACAGCAAAAACTATATATTCAGCAACGCGAGGCGGACTAAACAAAGAACGTTTTATATTTTACCGTGCAAGTTATTAGCTTTCTATTATAAAATATGTAGTTATTAATTCATTTGTAATAAGGAGTTTTTAGAGAACTGTCATAGCAACAGTATGGATGGCATCAATTAGCTGGGTTATATCCACTGGATGTGGATAGGCCTATGTGTAGCTGACAATCTGACTAGTAAGAATATAATTTTGACTAGGAGAAATAATATTATGTATATCTAAATTGTAATTACAGATAGGAGTGTGGTTAATTGTTAAAACGGCTTGCCATAGAAGTTGTCCGACTTGGCTGCAGTCAGTTTATACTCCACCCCTGCAGTTCTCGCTCCACGTCACGTCAGCTGCAGACAGACCGGACCCAAGTCGAACGCACCCAATAATTCTTGCGCTCGAGTTAGTTTATGGCAGGGGTGTCAAAGTCCCGTCCTGGAGGACCGAAGCCCTACACCATGGGCATAAATTACGAGAGGTTGTAGCCCCCCCCCCCAATAAATCAAAACCAAAGAATGAAGCTACGCAGGGCTCTGACCAGCGCTCTGAGACTGGAGTCTGACACCCTTGGTTTCCGGTGTTCTGACAAAACGTCCTACTTTATCAAAACATCCTACTGTAGTACTAATCGATAGCCCTAACCCTAACCCCCCAAAAAACCCTAAAACCCTTACCTTAACCCTATCCCTAACCCCTAAAACCTAACCCTAATCCTAACCCCTAAAACCTAACCCTAATCCTAACCCCTAAAACCTAACCCTAACCCTAACCCCTAAAACCTAACCCTAATCCCCAGACGGTGGAACTGCACATGCACAGAAAGGCTTGATAGCATGTCTCGATAGGTAGGATGTTATGACAAAACACTGGCAAGCCGCTGGGATGTGTGAGATGTTTTAACGGAAGGTATCATTAATCGGAGATCATGAATTACTACACCTAAGGGGCTCCGTAGAGGTGTTCAGCCTGTAAGTAATTAAATTTTGGTTGTTTGTTATAACGTTTCTCTAGCTATGATACAGTTGTCAATATAAATGACACAGGAAGGACTCTGATTATAAAGCTGTTTTAACCATGAGGTTCAAAAAGCTGGATTGTTACTATAAAAAAGCTATCAAACATAAATAAGCCTTAAGATTTATTTAAACTTAGAGGTTGACATTCTTAACTCTGTCATGAGATGTGGAAGGTGAACTGGTATCAGACCACTTATACTTGTTCCAACTCTTACCATTCCCACCATAGGTTAGGGAGCTTTATGGTAGTTGGGGCTTTATGTACAAGACATGGGTTAGGATTATTAGAGTTTTTTTCCTGATTCCTTGTCTTGAATTTTTCATATGTAAAAAAAAAAAAAAAAAAAATCAAGAAACATGTCATTTATGACAATTTTTATTTGAATCACATTGTAAAGTATACATTATATTTAAATGAAATTCCTTGATTTGAAGAAAATTGTGTATGAAGTCAGTCCTTACACTCTGACACCAGTACTTGTTTTGCCTACTTGTACCAGCCTTGAACCCTGTGCTGCTGAAGGCCCCCACCACCTCTGACCAAGATATTGTTGAAAGATGGATTGAATAATAAGCATCAAAAATACAGTTTGAAAATGCCTGAACATTTAAACCCACAAACCTTTATAAAATCTGGAATTATGTTTTGTATTGTTTCATAATGAATCATTTCCAAATCACAACTACATGAAATTTTCTGAAACAACAAGTCATTAAAGATGGAAAAAAAAAAATGAAAACATGACAGAGACGTTGACCTCAGTCCTCTCCATCCGCTGGTCTACAGTTGCACCTGATTTTATGCTGTAAGGAGAACAATAATTTTAATTTAAACAATGTATTGAGACAAGAACACAGAAGTTGAGACATAAGTGTTACAGTGTTTAGTGTGGCCACAGAGCACAACATGTCCTATACAGTGCAGTCCATAAATGGACAGAGACACTTTTATATGTAATTTTGACTTCTTGTATCCTCAGAATGAATGGATTTGGAATGAAACAGGCTGTGTCAAGTTCAGACTGTCAGCTTCTAACTTATTAGGATAATCATCTGCTTAGCTGTTCCCTGGGCTTGTGTTATAACATGATTAATTCATGCACAATTAAGCAGATAAAATGTCTAGAGTTGATTCTCTGTCACTGTCCAGATACCTGCAGATCGCACTGTATGTGTTACGAACTCCTGAGATTTATGCAGTGATATTCTGATTAGTAAATTTAATTATCTATACTTTCTAAGTAAATGCTAGATAAAATAAAATTTAAGGTAAATTTTGATAGCTTTGGAGAGGACCTTGAATATTAAAATGCTAGCAAATGTTTAATGATATTGTAATGCTAATTTAACAGCCTGGTACATGTATACATAAAAATGACAAAAGACTTTATGAACTTGGAATGTCAACGAGTGTAAAGAAATTTTCTCTGCTACAGAACTCCCAATCAGGCCTGTTACAAACCAGCCACAGTATGTTGGCAGCAGAGGACAATGCAGACATAAAGAGATCGGTGCTGATTTACCTGGACAAAATGAAGGACACAGAAAGCGAACTTTGTAATCCAGACACGGTTGCCTGTTTTGACTGTTCACACAAGCAAAGCCAACAGTGG
>JAODJW010004067.1:0-30477 GCA_026777045.1 Hyperopisus bebe | reverse complement strand
ATAAGAAACAATTTGTTTGCCTTGAATTAAGTTTATGATATTTAAAGAAATGTGTGATCATGTCCCAGTCAGTGAAATTGTGTTTTCTACCCCTAGGCCCCAGAGGGTTAAATCAACTTTAAACACACTTTTCAAAAACCCATTTTTTGCTGAAAAATTGTAAGAAAATACATTTTGAACGCTTGTTGTCAAGACCGTTGAGCCCTGGGGCGTATATAGGGGTTGTGTCCTGTAATACTGGATCAGTTGGTCAGATAAATCTACATCTTCCATGTGCGGCACAGGCAGAGAAGTTTCAGACAACTTACGAGCGGGCCGCTTTATAACAAGTATTACGCTACATGAGCTAGATAGGATGATGTATTAAATAATTCTTCAGTGAGAGAAAGCGATACAGTGACGCATAGAATAGTACGTGTGAGAGAGAAAGCCAACAGCAAACATAAGGGGTTTAATTAATTTACACAGATGAAACTGTCACATTATAATGTCGTCATGTAATATTTCCGAGTTTTTTTATTACTACAGTAGGAGGTGAGGAGAAGCGCTACATAATTTCATGACGTTATATGTAATTGCTATGTAATCATATATAACGCCATTAATGATTTTGTAGTATTTTCTACCGGTGCAGGTAGTATTTATGTATACTTGAAGAATGTCTTGTATATGAGGATTAACACGCGATTATTAAGTATGTACAAACTGAATGAGTAATTTATTATGCACGTGCGCGACCTCTCCCGAAGACAGCCATGATCGTACAGCATAATTAATTTTGGTTGAATAGGTATCTGCTTCCCCCTTGTGGTTAACATAGCTTAAGTATGCAGTTTCGTCATATCATGACGGTTTTGAAATTGAAATTAATCAGGCCTGAATTGGAATGTTCTGTATTCATGAACTTGGAGCATTAATGCAATTTTGTATTATCTCAGGAAGCAGTATTAAAACTCGTCACAAAGTAATTTTTATTTCTTTCAAACAGTTCAGTCCAAGACAATTCCTTTTTAAGGTAAAGGTAGTGCTTTTTTAAAATCCCAATTGTGCTTTTAAAAATCCAAATAGAATGTATGCCTTTTTCCCAGAACAGAAATAAACCAAATAACCCATAATTAAGATTTTCAGTGACTCATATTTCTTGACAAGCAAACAGAAACATAATAGTAAAAAAGGATGTACAAAAGCCATACAAACACATCACATAAGAGCACATTAATGCAGAGGAAAATAGTTCCTGTGAGATTTCTGAATATGATGGAAAGGCTGACACACAGATACCTGCAGTTTCATGTAGTCACATATAAGCCATGAAACAGCTAAGTTCCCCAGAATTCATAATATTGATAGAAGTACCAGTACCATGTAAGCTGCTGTTAGAATAATGATTGTGCAATTTTGACTTGCTTGATAGATACTGTCTTTAAAAACTTATGTATTCAGCATATGTTTTTGTCCGAAGTGATATACAAGAAAGCTTAGTGCCAGAGACTAGGGTTGGTGAACAACCTTGGAGAAGCTGGGGTTTAGGGCCATGCTCAAGGGCCCAGTGATGATGTGATTACATTATTGGCCATGGGATTTGAACCCACAACCATTTGAACATGAGGACAAATTCCTAACTCACTGAACTATATGCCATGGGAAACATGTGCAGGCCTGTGAACTTGGGTCAGCTAGCTGGAGTGAGATTTTCAATTCACATATGCACATGCATTTACATGTATGTAGCAGTTTTATCACCTTGTGAATAGTCTGTAGGGTATGCAAATTACCCCAACACTTGATGTAGCTAATTTTCAGCTTGTAGTGGAATAATGTAGATTTGCCGTAATAATTTTTGTGTGAGCATGAGACACTGAATGCGTGAGTGTCACACCAGATGCGTGAGAGTTGGCAGCTCTGCATGCATTTTTTGCAAACAGTTTAGGTGTTATTATATCAGTTATTGGAGAGCTGAAGGATAGTTGGCAAGAAATATGACCATGTGCATTTGGGGGGGGGGGGGGGGTGCCCCTATCGCCTCACACCTCCAGTGTTGTGGGTTTGCTTGTTCCCCCATATATGTTTCCTCCTGCATGCAACTCCTGCAACTGCATTTCTAAGACATGCAGTTAGGCTGTTTCGTGTCTCTAAAATGCCCACAGAGTATGACTATGTGAATGTACCTAGGAATGGACTAGCGTCCCAAACAGGGGTGTACCCCAGCCTTGTGTCCCGGACTGCCTAGGGTAGGGTGCCTAGGATAATTAGAAGATTCATGCCAGTGGAGATTTACATGGTCAAAAACATGGAAACAGTTGCTGAAAGTTACTTCTCCAAGTTCCAAAAGGAATCATGTGCTACCACCCTTTACCAGCATGCTTAACCTAGATTGTTCAAATCAAAAACAAATGTAAAACCTTTTGGGAAAGATACTAGTTAAGCAACATAATACAACAAATAAGAATTGTAATGGAGCTGCAGGTTATATAAGTTCTTCGTGTTTCGTGACATTTCATACACCGGATATGCACACCTAGTAAACATTACAAGCCGTGCATTCTCAACCTTTTTTTTTTTTTTTTTTTTTTTTTGAAAAATAGCATAACAGGAGCATTTGAAGTTTTTTTTGTTTCTAAAGCCATTCTTCTCCTTGCATACATGTTCCTGTTTCAGACTTGAAATGCTGCACACAAGGAATGTAAAGAAAGGGTAAACACAATAAATGGACTGGATACTTTAACACAATAAATGGACTGCACTTACACTCTGATGAGCTGTAACTTAAACTGTTTACATGCTAAAGATCAAAGAGCACTTCATTAAAAATCTGGAGTAAAAAAAAGAATGTAATTTTTTAGGGAAACGTGAAGGTACTTTGAAAATTCCAGTCACATACAAAACAAAAAGTTTAAATGCTTTTCCAGATAAGAGGATCAGACATACTGTAAGAGATTTAAACAGTACGACTTTTGATTTCTTGATAAAAACTTCACAACACTGCCAAACCCTGTCTGAAAGTTTGTGTTTTCAAAGGTTAGATCCATTATGCATAAGTAATAATGAACAAAAATAGCAATAAAAACACTTATCAAAGTAAAACATTTCAAAACATGATTCTTTGTGCCTTAGAAGCATGTACAAATAATTGTTTAAATATCAATCCATTTTCTGTAACCCCTTGTCCAATTCAAGGTTACAGGAGGTGTGGAGTCTACGCGTGCAAGTCAGGGCAGAACCCAGGATAGGACACCAACCCATCGCAGGGCGCACTCACACACCATACATTCATGCATACACATTATGGACAATTTGGTAACTAATTAACCTCAGCAGGTTTATGGACTGTGGGGGGCTGGGGGAAACCGGTGCACGCAAAGTAAACCCCACGATGATATGGGAAGAACATGCACACTCCACACACATGGAACCCTGGTGGGAACGTGAACACTGATCATAGAGATGTGAAGCTGACCACGGCACCATCGTGCCGCCCCATCTGGTTAGATAAACGCTGAATAACGGTTTTACTTTTTAAACAGGTATGCAGTTAATGGAACGACAAGCTGCTGCGTCGTTCCGATTTCAGAGAGTCATACTGATTTTCTTGTCTTGTAGACGTGGGTTTCTCTCTGCAGTTGAATGTCCGCCGGTTCCCCAGAAGCCACCAGAAGCAGAGGAGTTCGCACCAGTTTATTCCTGAATGGTCACAATAAAGAGAAAGGGTAGGAGAAAGAAAGCAGTCAGGTGAAGTCAGATACTAATGAGACTGCAGTGTCTGGAAATCAGACCCTAGGAGGATCCGGAATGGCGAAGACCTCATGGCTTACATTGGCCTTGTGGTTTTTCATCATAGAAACATATCTATTTCTTTAAAATCTGCCCAAGTGACTCCAAGTTCAATAACAAAACCAGGCTTTTCATTGTAACCATATCAATCTTAGGTTGACCTTTAGAGAGATGACTTCATTTTTTAATCTCCAAGATTAGCTGAGCTTCAATGAACTGAGCCAATTTGACATGTTTCAGGCTGCAAAAGCCTAATTTCTTAAACAAACCCTTCCCAAGAGTGATAATTGTATGAGGCCTGCACAGTCTCAGATGATAGTAGCCCAGAAAAATGTAACCCTATTTTAAACATTTCTATCAGAACCCTCTTACTTCTCATTCAGACTGTAAGGATAATCCCAGGTCAATGTTGGAGCCATTGGCAAATAGTACTGTTTATTCAGAAGTGGACTGCTGACCCAGACATCAGATTTGTTTTTTTAAGTAGATATTGGGCAGAAGCAGTGCAGATGGTGATACAAGGCACATGATTAGACAGCAGACGGCACACATCACCCATTGCATGGTCAGGCTGAAATGATATTCTGGGGATGTATGAGTGTGATATGGTCTTGGCGTACATAAACAATCTGACGATCCGTGTGCATCTGAAGGTGATCAGTGTTTTTCTGCATGTAAGGTGTGTCATACTGCACTTCAGAAGAGCGATCATTTTTGCGAGTACACCTGGTGAGCGTCGGGCAATTGGACATCATGGGTCAATAAGTCAGAAATGGAAAAATGAATAACATGATACAAATAAAACTGCACAGATAATAAACACAAAAACATATTACAGTGACATGGTTATTTATGTTTCTTTGGGGTGAAAATATTACAATTTAGTCTTCAGTCTTTGATCATAATATTCAGTTCACTTTAAAAAGTACCAAAAAGGACAACATGAAGCAGTATCAAAATATGGAACAGATAACAGTTAATCAGTAAAGCCCTTTAAAATCTTAAATAAAACAATACATTGGAAAGACAAATATTAGGCAACAGGTTGAATAAGTTAACGTGCAAAATAAAATTAAAGAGCTGTACTATAATGAGACTAATATACTGTATGACACTGGGATTCTGGACCCCAAAGCAGAAACCAGGCTCTAGGTACTAATATACAAGTCATTCAGTCACTTCGAGTCTCAAGTTGAAAAAGCTCTAAAATTTAATGGATACAGATGCTCCTCGACATATGATGGATTCATCAGAATATAAGTAGAAAATACTGCATATACAATTTGGTTAAACACAGAATAAGGCATTCTGCAATATGTTGTTAAAGGCAAAGCTGCTGGTACTGCCAGGCATCAGTAGAAAGTGTCGAATGGTATATCGCTAGGAACAGATCAAAATTCAAAGTTTTATGACTACTTACTATGCATCGCTATCACACCATTGCAACAGGAATTTTTGGCAAGTTGAATCATCATAAAGCGAGGAGCATCTCTATAATGAAAGTTGAACTACAATTAAGTTCGTCATGTTGAATTAAAAAATAAACATTTAAAAACCTTGATATAAATTGTTGCTTTCTTTAGACATGAAAAACATTAGCAAATTTAAACAGGAAACAATTTTACGTAGACATACATAACTGTACGACTTTTTTACATTATGTAATATATTGATGCAAATTGGAATTTCACCCACAACAGCAGTGCTTGCGTCACAATTTTTTTAGGAATGTTTCTCCAAGTTGGAGAAATAGCATTTTAGCTAAACTTATTAGTGACGTCATACTTGTTGCAAATATCAGCATAAAAACCAGCCAAGTAGGTGAGAATACGATGCAAACAGCAGTTCATTTTGTTACTGAAATTTCAATAAAGCCTTTTAGAAAGCCTTTTAGTGCATAAAGGTCACTGAAAAGCACCCATCACAACACTAGATCTTGTAACTCTACACTACACTGTCTTGTCTAAGACAATTGTTTCATAAATTTTTTTCTTGCCAGTTTTAACAAGCATTAATATATATATAAAAAATGCACAACTTCGATCCATTCATTCACCCATCCACCTTCTGACTGCTGGGGTCTATACCAGGTAGTAAAGGTACAAAGCTGTACTGCACTGTGGATGGGATACCAGTCCACTGCAGAAATTCAAATTAAAATGGGTCCAGAAATAAATAAATAAATTAATAATAATGAAAACAGGGCGTGAACTGCTCATACATTTGCCTGCCTACATTTTGTATGCCTACATTTTGGTCACTTTTATATAAATGTAAAGAACTCTTCACATAATACTTATATGATAAATTGATACAAAAAAAGCTTTGTGAATGGATACAGAAACATAACTGTGTGGTTAACATGATTATTATAATGAATGTTTTATAATAGCGCTTTGAATGATGAGCTCTTATGGTCCTATCACAGGGCAACACTGACGCATTGCTGTGGCACAGACTCTGCTGTTGAGAGCCGACTTGTCACATTTTTCGCATGTTTCCGGTGCCCCTAGCGTCAGTCTATACACCCCAGACTGTTGTCATCGCTCCCTCTTGTTCATCCTACAGCTATTTATGTGGCATTTCAAATATGCACTTTGGCGAGTTGGCGCACCTGCAGGAAATCTGATTTAAGTGCATGTTGTTTCATACAGTGTGTACTGAAAAAAAAAAATCAGCCCCCTTCAAAATATTCACATTTTCATGCTTTGCAGCCTGAAGTGAATACGTACAAAAAATATATTTTTCCAGCTGTGTTTATTCAATGCAACTTATAATAGGCAAGTGAAATATATCAGAAAAAAAATAATAAAAAACCCAATCACTGAGATGGGTAATGGATCACCCCCCCCCCTCATAAAACACTAAATCAGGTGTAACTAATCACCTTGTCCATTGCACACCAAGCTAAATGGCTTCCACCTGTGATCAACTGTAATTATTCTGATGAGCTCAGCATAAAAATGGCTATTCAGTCCAGTGCTTGTAAATGCAAATGACAGCAAACAATCAAGTATGGGTGGCAAGACACTTTCAAAAGATGTCAGGCGTAAAGCTGTGGACAGGTACATAAAAAAATTCAAAGGCTTTAAAAATCTCTAGAAGCACAGTGAAGTAACTTAACCAAGAAGAGGAAAGTTTTGGGTACGACTAGGATCGTTACTGCATCAGGCTGTTCCTCCAAACTGGATGGATGAGTGAGTAGGAAACTGGTTAAAGAGGCTACCAAGACACCTATGGCAACTTGGAAGCAGTTGCAGGCAAAGTTTTGGCAAAGAGTGGTCATTGTGTGCATGTGACATAATATCACAAATGCTCCAGAAAAGTGGCTTGAATGGGAGAGTAAAAAAAAAAAAAAAAAACACTGACGAAGAAAGGCCACAATAAATCTTGACTGAGCTTTGCCAAAACGTACCTTGAAGATTCTGTGACCAAATAGAAAAAGGAGTTATGGTCAGATTGACCTCTTTGGCCTCAACGCCAAGCGGTATATCTGGCAGAACGTCAACACAGCTTGCTATCCAAAACACCCCACACCTACAGTAAAGCATGGCGGTGACAGCGTCCTGTTTGAGGGTGTTTGTGTGCAGCAGGTACTGGGGCACTTGTCAAGATAGAAGGAAAAATGGATAGGGCAAAATACCGTCAAATTCTTGAGGAAAACCTGCTGCCCTCTGCCACCAAATTGTGGCAGAAAGACGGCTCACCTTCCGACATGACACTGATCCAAAGCGCAGAGCAAAGTCGACCACAGAGTGGCTAAAGGAAAAAAAGTTGAATACCTTTGTGTGGCCAGTCAGAGCCCAGACTGACGTGAAGTTTGCAAAGCACCAACAGTCACCTTCCAGTTTGACCGAGATTGGACAGTTCTATATAGAAGAGTGGGCAAACATTACAGTCTAGATGTGCAAAGTTGGTAGAGAAGTATCCCAACGGACTCATGACTGTAATCAAAGCAAAAGGTAGTTCCACAAAGTACTGACACAGGGGGGTGATCCATTAATCATCTCAGTGATTGTTTTTTTATTTTATTTTTTTCTGAACTATTGCTATGATATCTTTCACTGCTGTTAAGTTTCATTGAGTAAATATAGCTGGAAAACATTTTTGTACGTCTTCCTTTCAGGCTGCAAAGCAACAAAATAAATATTTTGAAGGGGGCAATTCTTTTCTAGACCCATCTATGTGGAGTTCCCCAGTGAAGAGCTTCCAAAATAACTTTCTTTTTAAAATGCGCGTTCTAGAAAAAAAAAAAACATATCCCCCATACCTTAACAGCTCACAATAACCCTTGCAAAGACAGACAAACATAGAACATTTAAAAATACCTGTTTCAGTTTCATTCTTTACACCACTTGCAGTCCTTGTCATATAAACTATAGTTTATCTAAAATCCCTACCTATGAAATTTAAGAAAATATTTAAATGAATTAAACTATGTACAGTCATATAACAAATTAATAAACTAATCAATATCAATAAGCCTAAGAACCACTTTAATCAACAATGTGGTCATTTTCACTAGGTTAGTAGATATGATGAGATGTATTAGTTAACCAAATATCTAATCTAGCTTTAATTTGTCGCTTTCCCACCCTTAATCTCATTCCCGTTCTGTTCCAAGTTGATCCCCTGGATTTCGGGGATGAGGCTTGTAACAATGTGCTGTATAGCTGTACACTGGCTTCCATAAACAGGTGTCTGCAGTCACATCTAGAAGCCATAGGGAAGTCTCAGTGGAAATGGTGCCTGACTCCGTACCAGTGTTGGTTGAAATATGATGATTTAGGCGTGTGTGAGGTGGTGGAACACACCCAGCCCAATGAAGAGGCTAGCAAATCAAGGCAGACACAGCGACCATGTGGGCAAGCAGTGAGAGAATGACATCAGAGCTTTGCGTTTACATTGGAGATCATCTCCCTGGGAACTTCCTTCACGGGGAGGTCGGCAGGGTCCCCCAGGCCGTGGTCTGTGCTCTCACAGCTGCTCTGCGGGGACTCTGGAGGGGGATGGTATAGAATGCATGCCAGCAGGAAGAAAGCTGTTCCTAGAACCTGACAGAAAGCGAAGAACCACAGTTTACATCTGAAGGGTCCCAGAACTTGACAGAAAACCACAGTCATTTGAAAATAGTCTGAATACTCTCTCTGGGAAACAATTCTCAAAATAATACTCCATATAACTCTGAAAAGCGATCATTTCTCCCCGTCACCATAAACATGCTGAAATTTCCTGTCAATTGTAACATAGCTATGTCAAATAACCTCTCTGACACAGATACTGTAAACAAAAGCCTAGAGGGCTGCCATAATGCAGTCAGACAAGCACCTTATAAATGACCCCTGCAGCAAGTGTGTAGCTGCTCATGGCGGAGTTCTGGTAGAGGTAGCAGGAACCCTGTTCTCCACACTGGTCTTGCCACAGGATACAGGAGATGTCGATCATGGATCCAAAAGCTATGGGGCCTGGGATTCCCCCTGATACACAGCATAGGGCAAAACATTAGTTAAATCATTTGTCTTTTGCTCAACTTTAAGACTGAACTTGATGTGTTGATTTATCTTTTTAACAACATTTTTTAATTTGATTATTTTATTTGACTGCCAGAGAATAACGTTTTGGAAGGTACTTATCCAAATCTGCAATGTTTAAAACCTTGTAAATCTGATCTATCCAACAAGTGAAACATACCAAGCGTCCGTACAACAATCCACTGAATGCCCAATCCAAAAGAACGCTGACTGTCTGGTACACACCTACAAGTGGGACAAAGGCAGGCTTTCAGAAGCACAATCAGTTTGCTCTAGGGACAAAGGGAAGCTTCACAAAGCAGCTTGTTTCTCTGAAGCATCCGAAAAATTCACGGCTTTAGCTGGCCAGCATTCGGTCTGCTTTGCTGGGAACTCCTGGCAATGTTGTCCTGCCATGCAATGCTGTCAACTGTGTTGTCATGACAGGACTTTGGTTTTGGCTGTTTTACAGTTCGTCTCCGACGTTTTGCCGTTACCTGTGGACTTGCACCTGATATCTTTAATTAAGCTGACACCGAAGGCTATAAAGTATAGTGAGGAACATTCTCAAAAAAAAAAAAAAAAAAAAAAAAAAAACTTACCTGAGGGTGGCAGTGAGGGCAGGGATGCTGCAGAGGAAGGTGAAGAAAATGACGATGAAGAGGAAGACGAGTAAGACAGACATATGCTGGCATGACGAGCTGCACTTTCCCGCGAGGGCAAACCCCTCCTCCATAGTCGTATTTCCCATTATGCAGCTGCAGCTGGAAAACAGCTGGGGAGAGTGACAGAAGGGCCAAGAGAGAAGTACAGAGGAGAATGAGGGTAAGAACTACACAAACTGTAGCACCAAACATGTTGGGGTGGAAACCGACCCCATGCACGCACACACACACACACACACACACACTCATCCATACACATCTCTGTACACTGCTGCCTGCTTTACCTGTCGGTCAGTTGTGCTCTGTGAATTGTTCACGGCGGTGCAGCCTGCATGGCAGGGGGAGTAGTACATGATCCCGTCAGATCCACACACCGGGTTATACAGCTGTTCTGTACAGTGACATCCAGAATTGCACCCCACCGTAAGGTTCACTGCCAGCTGGGACCTTCGACAAAATGGGATTTCATAAGGCAAGGCAAATTATTTTCATCACACCATTCACACACATGAGTAATTCTAAGTTCTTTACAGAAGATTAAAAATATATCTACATTAGTGGCCAAAATTGTACAAACACTTTTGGCATTATGCTTTAGGAATTACTACACGAATATTGGCGGTAATGTTTATAAACAAACAAAGAATATTTGTAAATGTCACACACTGGATGATTAAATAAGTTCCTGAATTAACTGGAATAACGTTCTGCAATTTCTAAAAACTGGAAGCGGGCCACTACCATATGTTAAAAAATTTTATATTGACATGAAATGAAATCTCTGGAGGTTAAAATACAATGAAATACATTGAGGACAGTTGCAAGCATTAAAAGTGTTTAAAATGATAAAAAAAAGCTAAGATTACAACACAGTTAGCCAAAAGCATAGTGAAATAAAAAGGTCTTAAGCCTAAATTTATAAATGGCTACAGCTGTATCATGTCTGAGATCCTCTGGTAGTCGGTTCCAGCCTTTGACAGCATGGCAGCTGAAAGCCATTTCACCCTGCCTAGTTTTAGCTTTAGGAACTGCTAGTTGAGCAGTTCCAGAGGATAAAAGGGCTTTGTTGGGTTTGTAGGCTTCAACCGTCTCAGAAATATATTTTGTGCCTTGACCATTTATAGGGAATTAGCAGCATTTTAAAATCAATTCTATAGCTGACTGGAAGCCATAAACCTAAAAATTTGGGAGGTGTGCTCTTCACGGGTTCAGTGAGCGGACTGCACTGGAATTTTGAATAAGCTGTAAAGAGAGAAGCATAAAAAATAAACCACCTTACTGGAAATGAGTGTGGATTATTTTCTCCAAGCCTTGATTGGACATAAGCCCCCTGACCATAACATGGAGTTACTGCTAGAATGCAATCAGCTGTCCTGTACTGTCCTGTACTGTAGCTGACGGCCCTTTGTAGTTGTTCATAGTGACAATTCTCTCTGAGAAAGAGGGAAGCTTCTGTGATGATTGATGAACTTTACGAACAGGAAAAAGGCCAAAACAGCAATATTTAATATCGCAATTAGCTGTTAGCTCCGGCTTTGTGGCGCAATGGTTAATAAAGAGTATACCTCAAGTAACAAGAGGAGCTTAAACTGAAGCTCCACTTGGCAAAATAAAAGTGTTGGCACAATAAAGCACCCAGACTAACATCCTGCTTGCTAAAATGCCGGACACAACAGGGGTTAAATAAATAAATATATGTATTTTTATATATATTTATTTATTTGTATGTATTTTTTATATATATATATATATTATATATAAAAAATGCTGGGTAAAAATGGAATGTTACCAAATGTGCGACCACTGCTAGCAATCGTTCTATGTGGATCAGGCACCATTGCCCTAGTTTATGAGGTTAATGAAAGTAGCATATTATACTTTATTCAAAGTCATAGGACCGTCTTCTGTTCGTTGTTGAAAGCAGTGCTATTTCCCACCTGTTTTTGGACTCCTGGAACATGGTGAGGTACTGGTTCTGGTACTGGAGAGGGCTGGTGTGGTAGGCTGTGGTCACCCCGGCCATGGCCACATTGGGGCAGTGCATGAGGAAGATGAATATGGCCAGCAGGCTGACAACGGCGCACAGCATGCAGAAGCGGATGATGCCGCGGCAGCGTAGGCCCAGCTTCTTGACGAAGTACCCGCCCAGGAAGGTGCCACCCCCGCCTGCGGGCACCACCATGTAGCCTGCGGAGGTGGCGAACAGAGATGGGCCCGCTCATTCTTCCACTCTTTGGTCTGTCGCGTGGCGAGTGCCGCCTGACAGGAAATGCATCTGATACCCCTTTCTCTTACCAAACCAGGTCGCTGCCTCAGACGCACTGAGGCTGAACTGAGACTCCAGGAATTTGGGCCCAAAGGTGGACATGCCTGCGATGAGGGTGGCCTCCGTGGCTCCAGCGAAACACAGGAAAATGAACGTGGGGTTTTTTAGCAGCAGCATTACTGACCTAGACAAGCACAGACAGACAGATGCTGACTCAGACTGAGGCTGTGCAGCTGAACTTGTGGTGTAACATTTAGGGCAGAGACAGAAAAAAAGGCTTAAACAAGACAATGATTTTCTGAGGTCTGGCATCTGGAAAGAACAATTAATTGTTTATCAAACAGGCTCTGTAAGCTTTGAGGTCTTAAGACCAAGGGGGTTGTATGGCACTTTTCCACCGTACCAGGTACCGTGCTTTTGGTACTTCAAGAAAGTATATTTAAGGTATTTGGCAGACACCCTTAACCAGAGCGACTTGCGTAAGTGCTTAGAAGTCTCATCAGTGAATACATTCTGATGCTGCTTCAGTAGAACCTGGCTAAGAATACTATCACTCTAAAAATGTATGATATTTCAAGGTGTTTGTTTTCCACTGGTCTATGAACCACTACCTGCCCGGAATCACATCACAACGCGAGGCACGGTATTTTGTATTGAATTTCAAAAATGGCTGTAGTATATTACACTAGCTGACATCAAATTTGGTAAATAATATCAAATGACATTTTTCAAACACCCTTCATAAACAAACATTTTTAGTATATTTAGTTTTACTCCAGCACGTCTGGATCTGCATCGCTTCCAGTCAGTAGATCCCTTGTAATAAAATACATGTAGTGTAAAATTTAAAGAGAGTGTTTAGCTGTGCTGCTAAATATTTAGTTTATAACTTGTCAATTTATTTCTAACAATGCTGCGCCAATGTACTAATTTTGCGGACTTATTTTGTTACATATGTGGACAATTCACTACCACTGATCAGAAGTTAGCAATAAGTTCATTTGTCAAGAGATGTTATTTAGCTTATTTTGGCTGCAACTTGGTGACCAGGACAAGCCTTAGGCACCTCATGTAGTATGCAAGAGTTGTTCTGAACATTTGCGACAATGGTATAAGAGAGAACGCAAGAATATGCCATTTGGAGTACCGATGATATGTCGTTTTCATGATCTTGGATGCAAAATGAGTGTCAAGATACATTTCCTAGACTCGCACCTTGATTACTTTCCTAAAAATTTGGGCGAGTATAGTGTGGATCAAGATGAGAGATTTCACCAAGATTTCACAGTACTAAGTGACCAGCAAAGACATGATGAACTGTTTCTGTAATGTAACATTTGCTATAATTTATGTTGAACTTGTAAATTGTGACAAAACCAGACGTGTGGCGGCAAATTGGAAGCCATATTCTGAAACAACATGAAAAACTGTAGAACATGCAGTTATTCTTGTTAAATCACCTAACAAAAAATTTTAAAATGTCGGCCGGTGTTATAGGCCTGGGTTATGTGCAATATTATTAATATCAGGGATGTAACTCAACTCACGATATGATTCTCACACGATTTTTTTAGCAGAATAAGCTGCAGACAAATTTATTCAAAAATATTCCTTTATCTTTCCAAACTGTGCAAAATGTGTCCTCTTCTTAAGAGTGCAACTGAAATTGAATAAAATACTGTTTTAAAAAAATCCCAAATCAAAATAAGTAAATAAAAAAAACCTTCAAATAAATAAACTAAGACTTGCAAGTGCAGCTTTTTAGCGTGGTTTGCCCTTTTAATAACCTTCGCTCTGGCGGTGGAGAATTGAGCTCACTGTGGTGCCAGTGGACATGCTGAAGCATGTTAATTGTGCTATTTGCGCATGTTATCAGTCGTCTACAATGTCTGCACGCAATTTTTGTCTTGCCTGTGCTTTTCTCTTTGTTTCTTTGTTGACCAATCAACAAAGAAAAGAAGTCACACTTCAAAGTACCGAAGTACCGCAGAAGTACCCCAAGCTGGTTTGGCACTTTTAGAACTGGAACTTGGTACTAGTACTCGACCGGAAGTCAATGGAAAGTACCGTACTAAAAACATGGTACTCGGTGCGGTGGACAAGCACCCTTACTCTACCTTTAGAAAGAGAATTATGAGGAGACAGAAAGAGAATTATGAGTGCACAGAAAGGCCTCCGGCTGTACCTGGGCATGTCTTTCACGGTCTTCCCAAACTGTGGGTCGGCTGCCCTCTCCTGGCTCCCGTCCTTCATCTGATGGGCCTCAGATACGCGCATAGCCACATAACGCTGAGAACCTGGCACCCATCACGACAATGAAAACACCACAGTTAAAAGAGCAGCAGTCCTAGAGAGAACTCCTGTAGAAGCTCTTTTATGAGCACCATCTCTCATGTAGTGATACTACCGCAGATTGCAAGTCACATGGCGATAGGACTTTCAAAACCTGCACAATGCAAGATGAGGGTGGATAATTACCTGGCAGTTGCCGTGGATATCCCAGAATAGGGAGGGCGATGACGAGTGCGGCAATACCACCCAGGATGAAACCAATCCACCATGCCCCCACCCAGAGAGGATTTTCTGGGGTCAGTTCAGTCCTGCGGAAGATAGAGGGCAACATACGTGAAGTTAAACTGTCCCAGGCCCGAAGGGGTCAATCAGGAGACTGGAAAATTCATGTTGTTCAGAAACAAAATTACCTGACAAGTTTATAATTCTACAACAAAGCGTGTTAAACAGCAATGTTAAACTGCAAGTTGTGTGTGCACGCACGCACAGACACAGATTGCCCTGCATAGAAAAATGAGCAAATATGCGGATTAACAGTGTGATCGTCTGTTATTTAGAACCGACTGAGCACAGTGGATGTTTGGGGAGGTGCCACAGCTAAATTGGGTGCTACTGCAAATCACTGGACGTTTCCCAAACAATGGATGTTAGAAAGAGACAGTATGCTATTTACTACAACTTTTCTACTTGGAATGTCAGTAAAGAAATTATCGGGATAATAACAATCATTAATCAAAGTTCCCCTAGAACAAAGACAAAATGGGCTGGTCTTGGGCAGAAAACAGCATGCATGGATTTTCCATATGGCATCACTCAGGTTTTTCTTTTTTTCTTTCTTTTTTAAAGAGACATCGTTAGCTTTCTCCACAACCAAATGTAGTCTGGGGAGTGCTCAATGAGGCAGGATGTCCGGGAGCTTGTTCGAGTTGCTCCTCAGGACTAGTCTTCTTCCTCAGGTTCATAAAAAAGTTCCAAGATTTCTCACGATGTGTTTCACACCTGACATGCTCCATGAAAGGGTCTCCTGAGGATTAGTTTGTTTACCAGGGACCCTATAAAACTGAGAATTACCAAGTCATGTGGATGGATTCCACACATGTACAACAGCGTGGTTAATTTCCACTGAATGAGAAAATGGAAGTTTCCAGAGGTTAGACTGGAGACAACCCTGCAAGGATCCACAAAAGGAAGTGGGACTTAGAGATGTGGCAGGAGGAACACTTACGTCTGGTGGATCTCCGTATACATGTTAAGGAAGATTCCCCCCAGCAAGTATCCAGCAGCAGGTCCCACGATGGCTGCTGTGTAAAAAATTCCTGGGAAGAGAAGGATAGTCAGCTGGAACTGACGGCATTGTTAGCTTTGTCCTGTCTGCATCCTAATGGGCTGTTTTTGTTTAGGTCAAGTGCATTTGCTAAACTTCCCTGATAGTCTTTGATAGCTTTTTAACTGCTAGGAGGAAAATGCAATTCAAGGACATGTTATTGATGTCTGGGCTGGGACTGGTGGCCCTGCTGAGAAGGCTGGTGTATTGCTAGAGGCCTAAAAAGCAAATAGGATGGCTTTATTGTGCAGTGAAATTAAATGGATCAACTGTATCCTGTAAAGAACAATGTGTAAAGCATAGATGCATGTAAACCACAGCTACAATGTCATTTTGTAGAAGGAACAGAATTCAACATTTTTAACCTGTGTCAAAATAACGACATGTTATAAACCAAGAAAGGAAAAATGTTACCCATGAGATCAACTATTCTCAATGAAGAACAAAAGAAAAAAAGTATAACTATATGTTACAACATTTGGGACAACTGGATTACACAAGGACAAGCAAACTGCTTCAACCAACATCAGTAAAGTTTATTCTAAGATGGCTGGAGACTGGTCCTTCTGGTTCTAAACTGTGCTCAGATCCGTGTTTACCCTGTCAACTGGCATGCTCCCAAACAAAAAACAGCTGACTAGTGTGTCCCCTTTCCCATGGTGAAAGTGTTTCAGTTCTGTGTCCCTACAAAGTATGGATGCCAAAGGTCGCAGCATGGCCAGTGGGTCTGTTTGGCACAACTTCCTGGCACAGGTAACATACAAAAATACTCACAAACATGGGGAATTCCCTTATACATCACTACCCTTTAGAATAACCTTCAACCTTCTACAGCTCCTTTCAGATGTGGCAACAAACTAGCCCTATGAAAACAATGACTGCAGTTTTGAGACCGTCTCACTCCCTTTATTCAGTAACGATATAATCCATTACCTGCTATCATTATTTTACTCAAGTCTTAAATAATGCAGTTTACAACAAATGTAACCCAGGGATGCTTAATAGTTTGTCATCCAAATTAAATAAATAAAAAAAGATGTAGCTCACATGTGGTGTCTGAGCATTTTTGTAATTCTTTGTAGAATAATTAGGATGTGTTTTCTGCCCATTCAGTCTTCTGTTGAAAGATTTAGGCCTAATCTCTTAGGGCCTGTGCTGGCTTATGAATATATACTGGTTTTGGACTTCTCTGATCTCTGGCAGTAACTGTCCTCTGGTCATGACAATTATAACAATAGAAACAACAATATTTAACATTCTCCTCTTTGTCGGAGTCATGTCCCGGGACTAGACTACAGAGTTCTTAACATACAGAGCAACCTGTGACCAAATTTCTACAACATTAGCAGTTAGGAAAACAAAATATTACAGTAATTTCCGTGACACAAGATCATGAAGCAAAATTTCATGACTCTTATTCTTCAATGATTTATTCCTGATTGTCAATTTTAGCTTGAAACTGGGTGAAAGTGATGGGTGCCATATGCATGTGTGTAATACTAGATGAATCAGGAAGATCTGATCCACTATGCCCATCTGGAAATCCACTTACCAATGTAGACCGGTGCGTAGCTGGATTTGACATTCTCATCGAGGTACGTAACACCCAAGGTGTAGAGTGGTGTGGCCCCCACACCATGCAGGAACTGGCCCAGCATGAAGACAAATCTGTAGCTAGACAAGCTGCTGCTGTTCTCATGGCAAGGACTGGTTCTGTTGTTCAAGCACAGGCTGGTCTGCTCCGTCATGCTAACCTGGTATGTGGGGGTGGTAAAGTGTGGCAGGGCAAAGACCAGAGAGCCCAGGGCCATGATCAGCACACCCCAGCCAAGCCACTTAGGCTTGTGGCCCGTACCTCCAAAGTAGCTGACAAAGGTCAGACAAATGCAAGCGGCAATGTCATAGGAGCTGGCGATCAGGCCGGTCTGGTAGCTGCGCAGGTCAAAGCGCCGCTCGATGGATGTTATCACCGTGTTGATGAAGCCATTGATGATCATCCCCTGAAGGAAGGAGGCCACGCACAGAAAGAAGAGCACCCAGCGGGGTGTGTTGAAGGCTTGGATGCACTGGGGTGTCAGGGCCCCCCAGCCACAGAGATGCTCAGAATCTGTAGGGACAAACTTGAGCCCATATGTACCACCTGTCTCTTCCCTGAAACCTTCTTCTAAAGACACAGTGTCAATTTTCTGGTTGACTGCACTTAAACTGCCAGGGCTGGAACCTTCTGGGGAAACATCCTGGATCTCTGCTGTATCGTGACCATCCAGGGAGCCAGGAGTTGACCCATCATGGAGATCCAGGAGTTCCTGCCTGGAACTGAAGGAAGTGTTGGCATTTTGCAGGTTGGGCATAGCTGTAAAAGTACGTTCTATTTCTTGGAGGAGGATTTTCCTGGATCGGTCACTGACTCTATATCCCCGAGCACCATAAGATACTGGTGGCCTCTGTCTGTTGGATGCTGTTCTCCCGGTAGAATAGTTCTCTGGGAGGGACACTTGTGATGGAGAGCTGCAAAAAAACCCTGCAAAGGAATAAATAAATTAATTAAGAACAGTGAAAAATACACTGAAGCAAAAAAAAATAAAAATTTTAATTGTGCTTGTGTGTGTGTGTATATAATAATATATATAATATATATAATATTAATAATATAAGAATAGCTATTCTTGGTTATTACGAAGGCCTAAGGTAATCTTTTTTATTTTCACTCTCCAGGTTTGTGTTTTGTATGCCCCATAAACACCCCCACTGGAAAGGCAGATGGTAATGCCCACTTGCCTTGTGCCAGAGGGGTTGTGCAGTTATTCCAAAGTCTAGCGTGTGACTGCCACGAGATTTCATTCATTCCATAATCTCTGCTTTGCGACTGTGGTGGTAAGAGCACCACAACTAGTTCCTCACCACGAGTATCACTATGCACAAGGCATTAATTAAAGATATGAAGGAGGTTGGAGGACGTTAATCAAAGTTCATGGGGTAAGTGGCTCACAGACCCAGATCATGGGGAAAGAATGAATGCCTTTCCTCATTTCATGTAAAGGGAATTCAAGTCCTCTTAATTTCTCTGATTATCGTCAACTGGACGGCTCCGATAGCAAAGATAGCTCTTCTACTCATTTCATATGTCATGCGTGATCATTGTCTACTTATATCATTAAACAAACAGCAGAAACATGGTCTGCCAGATTTGACCAAAGTTTATAACTATTTGTGAACACCAGTAACTTTCCACTTCAAGTTATTATTACAAGAAAATGTTGAGCACAGACCAAATCTTCCATCTAGGCTGCACCAGAGGACAGAGGAAGAATAGGGTTTAGCTTAATTTTTTCCAAGACATTGGTAGAGTTTTTTTGCTGTGCATTAAACAATCATTTGCAACTCTGGAAACATTTCAACCTGACACCAGGAATAGAATATTGACACTTTACTAATGCCCATGAGGAAACTGTCTTTTTGCGTACCTCATTTTGCTCCCTATGAGATACACAGAGACATATGCAAGTAAGAGCAAGCTTGGAGATCACAGCGTGGAGCAACTAGGGGTTAAGGGCCATGCTCAGGGACCTACAGATGTGTGACTGTACTGACAGCAGGGCTCAAATTGTGACCTTCTGAGCACAAGCACAGAGGCCTAGTCTGCTGAGTCACATAGCCTTTGCTGGGAGTCATAGACCTGGTGCATGCCTCGATCATACCATCATATCAAGCACTCATTATATACTTCATTTTGTTACACAGTTTACAGTTATCCAATTAAACGGTACTTACGTGAGGAAATCAGTACCGCACTCATTAATAAGCTGCATATCTGATACATTATCAACCCCATCACATCGCCTAACAAGGTCTATACAGTCAAGCTATTCAGAAAGGTTACACAGAAGAGCTTTAAATAAACAAAAGCAAAACTGAAAAGATAAATACAACACTCCCTTCCCATGAACATACAGTTTAAAAATACAGCACATGCTTAGTTAACTTCCCTAAGTCATTATCATAGAATAATGAAAATGATTATTCCAGCAAGTAAGGCTTTGGCTGCATTCGATTCTGAATACATGAAAATGTCAATGAGATAATTTCACTCAAATGACCATGGCAAAGTTAAATTCCACATATAAATTTGTTCACTATTGTAAACATTTAAGTTTCAAAGTTTTATTTGTTACACTCTGTACTATGTGGAATGAAATTGAGTTACTACTGAGCTCCAGACTGAACAGGAGACATACATATACAGTTAAAGAAGAAATTTAAACGAATAAAAAAAACACTGATAATAATCTTAAAATTAATCAAGCAATATTTAATATTTAACATGTACCATTTTATTATTTGTCTGTACCTACTGCACAAATGTGAGCAGAGACAAGAGAGACAAAAATCCCTCTACTTGGCCAATTAAACCTGATTCTGATATATGCGTTTTCCAGAATTAAAATCTAGTCCATGGATTACCAAAGTTAATATTATTGACAATAATAAAAATATAAAAAACTGGCCTCCATACTGAAGCCCCTTCCCTCTGTATACACTATGATCATTTTAATTAACCCCCAGTTTCCTCCAATTGCAACAATTCAACACACAAAAAAATAGAATAAAAATAACATTACAGTCACTATTTTAAGAAACCGTTTTCTTCTAATAAAAAAAAAGTTACAAAAAGGTTGGCCGTTCAATTACACACAACAAAACTGTACAAAGTTTAGACTTTTGAAATTGATAAACTATTACATAAAGTTTGCCTTTAAAGACTGTAAAATTAATCAAACTATAATGAGTGGAAAGTATTTAAAAGTAAATCCAAAATTAACTGACTGAAATTTTGCCTGATTTATTATAAGTACCTTCCTTCACTTTATACTCAACATAAAGAAAAAATTCAGCCTGCTCAAGGTGACTAACTTAGTCTATGACAATCATCAATCCTACAAAATCCACTAAAATATAGACCTATCCATAGCCTAGTCCATTCAACAAACTCACCTGTGTCGTACAAGGATACTTAGCTGATCACCCAAAGACAAAAGTACACGCTGACCACAAGCCTGAAGGCTGGAGTCATTATCTGAGAAGTGGGTAGGTTACAGTAGTTTGTGATCCAGGTATGAAATAGGTCCTGCTCTCTGATCACATTAGCACTGAGAAACTCACACTACTTATCCAGATGATTTTTTTCAATGACCTCATTGCTCAGGGAGGAATCATCCAAACTTAGCAGAGCCAGGAAGAGGGAACGAAAAAAAATAATCACTTGTAGCAGTTCAGATGTTGGTTCTCAATCCACACACCAAGAATAACAAACACTTTGCCTCAAAACAGCTCCAGATGGGGTAGAATAAAAAGAACACAAGAGAAGTGCAGTACTTCAAAACCCGCTCACCATTCCTCACTTTCCCAAGAACAAACTGCTAGTGTGACAACTGTCAGCAGTATATACAAATATATCATCAGATTAAACAAACTGTTGTCTTTCTCACTACAGTGGGTGTACCATGGAAGACATTTAATTTCAGGCATACCTAATGTAAATACAATAGTTAACCTTTTCCCAGAAAGCTTTTTTTTATGAGAGATGGCTTTTTTAATGTTCAGCTTTATATCATGCGAACCTCCATGGTCAATCCATATGTAGTAACCACCCTCAAATCTCAGGTTGCAATGATTGGGAGCCTATCCCAGCAGCCATGGGTCACACAGCAGAACATAACCCAAGCAGAATGTTGCTTCATTCATAAACATAAAAAGTTACTCCGGTATTGATTGTGTAATAGTCAGTCTGGGTAGGAAACGACCTGGACTGACTGTAATGACAAGCTAAGAAACAGAGTATGTAAGAGGAGCATGCTGCCACTGTGCCACTTAAATTCAGGAGTTTGAACCCCCCCGACTTCCCACACAGACACAAACTTAATAAGGAAGGGCAAGACAATATGGACAGTTCTTCATTTTCACAGAATTAACTGCCATGCCAACGAAAATAACAGCTAGAAGCTTTACCGCGCAACTTTTCCCACCCACCAAAACTCAGGGGTCAATGCGCTTATGGAAAATCGTGGTACCATTAATAAGTACTAATAATAATTTGCATTTGCCGAAAATGTTTAACAAAATACAAAATCTGGGGCAACAGAGGAAAAGGACTATGTATGTGTTTCCCCTCCCTTTATTAGTTCTTCCTGCATATTAATAGAAAGGCTTTTTACAATGGTGAGAATCGCACTTTTTATATCAGAAGACTTGCCATTTAGCAAAAGCGGGTGTGGCAAGACTGTTCCGGAAATATGCGTTTGAAGTGTGCTCTAGACGGAGGGCCCTGCTTGTGTTTGTTTTGTAAGGGATTTACTCAGGATGCTGAGAACAAACTAGGCCTGTGATCTATAAAAATCTGGCACCATTTCTCTTTCAATTTTCTATTTATTGTCATTACAATAAGACTTCAGGAAGTTAAAATCCACAAGAAACAGTGTATATTCTAAAAACAGCCGTCTACACTGGAATTACATGTTTTTCCTTCAGCAAACAGGTGCTTTTGAAGTGCTAGAATACCCATGCATGTTTGCAGAGTGGGAATTTGGCTGTTATGCAAAGCTAGATTTAGTCTTACCTGAAAAGTTTATTCTATATTGTTTTTTCAGGCACTTCAGGTGAGTTAGCGCTATGGTGCCAACTCACCACAACGGGCTTGAAGGTGTCAAATTAACAACTGTTCCTTAATGCCTTCAACAGACCTGTACTTTTCTTTGCAACTAGTACCGGTGCAGTTTTGCTTGTCAGCTGGTCAGGGCCGTATCGAGAATTTTAAGCCCGGGAATGTCACTGATATTTGTAACAAGCTAGCCTAAAACCAGGGAGGCTCACCAGAGATTCTCCCAATTTGATACTCCCACATTGCAGCTGGTATCTGTACTGTTTTGCTTGTCAAGGACTGTAGTTTTTTCCTCTATTAACACAGAGGCCAACTTGTGCGAGGTAGCTGGTGCATCATTTGTCTTCTCATGCATCTGTTGACAATATGGAACAATAGTCCTGGGGCCTCTGTAATGAAGCAGGATTTCTTGTTTAACCGGATTGGATTCTGTTCCTCATTTTGCAACTTGAACGACTTCATAAACCAATCACAAGCAAGAACAGAAAAGGTGACAGTAGACAACCTCATTCAACTGCAGCCCCCACTTTGAGTGTGTCTTTGAACTGCTTGCCATAGACAACTTTGCAGGTTGTGTGATGGAATGTATCGTTGATACCATTATTATCTCTGTTTTACTTCCTTATCTTTCACTGCTCTTTCTGAGTTACTGTATTAATAATTTGAGCGGATTGCAGTTTACAAAGTTGGCGATTGTCGGATGATTGAAAAAGGGGAGCCTAGAACCTTAAAAAGAAGACACTTTTAATCAGTCAGTCAAAAGGGCCAGGTGCTCAGGTACTGCATGTCTCTGGTACTACACATGGCTGACCCATCCCCTAGCACAGAACTTATCATGCTCCCATAGCTGTTCGACAAAGCAAAGCAAAAACATTTGGTGATACAACTTTTTGTCATTATGCGCCATGCCACTGGAACAGCCTTCCTGAGGAGGTGAGAGATGCTGAAAATACATTAAAAAATGAAACGTAAATTAAAAACTCAACTCTATAGTCGGTTTTGTATGCAATGACTTGTCAGTCAGCGCTACATTATCATACAATAACATAGGAGTGCCGTGACAATGAACACCACAAAATAAGGCCGCACTCTGCAGCTACATAGCTGACTCATCTTTACAAATACTGCTACTCTCAAGTGTTCCTGTGTTTTGAGATCTTGATTTCTAAGGTATAATGTCTTACAGACATTGACAGCTGTTCGATTCTACATATTTATTTTTGCAAAGAGAGAAAAATATCACCTACTTCATTTTCTCCCATTAGCTACACATACTAAAATTTAAGTAAACTTTATTGCTGGTCAGGTGAAAACACCTTTTACAAGAGCTCAATGAACAAGAGCCCTCGGAGACCACAGTAAGTAGGTCAAGTCTGTATACCTGCCGGCCCACTTTGGCACTACAGGAATCAGCAGATACAGGCTTCTGAGAAGCCAGGCAAACGCTGCCACATAACGTCCCATCTTTTTTAATCCTTTCAAATCCTTTGTTACCAAATGAGCGGGTCATCCTGCCACTGTACCTGTTCATCTAGCCAGAATGCTTGCTTTGTTTTTAGTCTTTTTGGGTTACCACACAGTAACTAAAGTCTGCATTACAAAATGGTTTAACTGAAACACATCCAGTTTCACACACTGCTGTCAGACAGGCATACTGGGCTCTTACAGTTAAATCTGTAATATAAAAATAATCTCTACAGGAAATGCAATTTTTCATTATACCATTCTTCTGAAATACACTGTACAAAAGGTGCAAACTCAAGGTGCTATAGGACCATATATGGTGGCAGTTCATCGAACAAACTAAAAATAGTGTTCCATATATTAGGTACCAAGTTTTTTTTTTTTTTTTTTTTTTTTTTTTTTTTAGGTATTAAAAACTCAGGTCTAAGTTTTTAAAAGTAATATGCACAGCAACGCCTTCCTGTTAAAATGGTTGTGTATATTAAGTGTGACAAGAGAAAAAAAGTTATGAGAACAGAAAACAGTCAGTTTAATGCATAAAGTTCATAACAGACTAAACAAAACTAAACCTAAGAGTGCCTGCACAGGGATATAACATTATTTTTTCCATCTCCTGAAGCTGATCACCCTTTATACCTTTTTAATACATGTCTTCTCTACTCAACCTCCTTCTGCATTTAAGGCAAGTTGGTTAGGTCTGAGAATGATGTGATTTGTTAGAACAGTCAGAACCGATAAAC
Source organism: Hyperopisus bebe (assembly GCA_026777045.1). Classification (NCBI taxonomy): domain Eukaryota; kingdom Metazoa; phylum Chordata; class Actinopteri; order Osteoglossiformes; family Mormyridae; genus Hyperopisus; species Hyperopisus bebe. Next base: position 5,790 of record JAODJW010004067.1, on the reverse strand, counting down.
AGGTTCCGTACCACATATTTAACTGTACTTTATGCAGCAGTACAGTTGTCACAACAATGAGAAACTTTGGCTTGACTACTCCTACTCCCACGATATCGTATTGTGACCCAAGGGAAAGTAGAGTAGTGTTGAATGTCCTGAATTAAAACGGATAACCTCTTTTTTCTGCTGAAATTAATAGGAGCAATTGCACAAAAAAGCTGAGGTGTGAGTCATACGAACAGAAATAAGAAAACAAGCCACCTGCTCTGGTATAATGTATATAATGCTTATATGGTTAGTAAAGGTATGGAGTCATTGGATCAACGATAAGCCTTCATGTATACAATACCTTAGTGCTGGGCAGTATACCGGTTCATGCCGAAAACCAATTTTTTATTATTGATATATGAATTTTTCTTATGCCACAATACCGGTTTATATAGCCTACACAACGTTCAGAAAGTGGCGCAGCTGGAAACTGTTTAAGGGGGGACCTTTTTCACTGCTGTACCGCTAAAAATGTACCGCGATAGATCAGAAACGGAAGATATAGCTGACACTGGAGTTGAAAATAATGAGACACTGGGGTTGTCAAAAATTCTCAGATACTAATCGATATTAGATATTAGTATCTGATTAGATACTAATTTTCACCATTATTGATACCAACAGTGCGGTTTTCGTCTCATTCGCCACACTTCACACAGCACCACTACAGCACAGGCGTGCATGCACACACACGCACGCATACATTCGCGCAGCCCCTCCTCAGAGTTGGCCAAACATGGCATATGCTGCAATTGAAGGCACTTCGCGAGCTGCTTTAGTTAAAAAAAAAAAAAAAAAAGCAAAAGTGCCGTTTAGAAGTATTTTGCAGACGAGCATGGAAAGGCTATGGATGTCGATAAGCCTCTATGCAAACAGTGCTACAAAGTTGTGGAGACAAAGTCAAGTAACACGTCAAACCTGGCGAAGCAACTTAAAGACCGACATCCTGGTCTTTGAGAAATTTTGCGAGGTCAGTAACTATTGAACTATATGAACTATTAAACAAAAATGTTAACTTGGCCGGAGCACACCTTAATATTAGTGGTTAGTCAATAAACACGTTAGCTGTATGTTATCATTAAGGTAGCGGATAGGCGCAATAGCTAATAATAAAATAATTAGTTAATGTGGGAACAATGCAAAAACGTAAAACAAACATGTCCTGTAAAATGTGATAAACGCCCAGTCATACTTTAAAAAAAATAAAATACCGCGGAGCTCTACTAGACCTTATTTTTAGTTGTTGGACTTTCAGAATGATCTTACTTCCCGAAGCATACATATTAACTCATAGGCAAAAGTGGATACTCATCTTTACCAACTGCACGGTAAGCTCCACAACACAACAGTGTTTATGCTATAATTATATAAACCAATAAATGTAAAAAGCAATCCCTTTTGACAAGGCACACATATCAAGTACGCCTGGGTGCTGTAAAACACATAATCAACTGTTTTATTCAGTAGTCACTAAAGGTCAATAGACACAGCTCTCCATTTAACTTGCAGAATAAATCTAATTTATTTATAAATAGAAATTTATTTAAGACGAGCCAAAATAATTTTTGTTTCAGGCGTTATACATCCAGACCTCAGATCTGTGTGGTTAGAATCTACATAGTGTCCAGCTTTAAAGAAGTTAGCATAAAGTACAGTGGTGAGTAAACTGACCCTCACATACATCTGTAAGTGTGTGAGTGAGACAGACAGACAGTAAGGACCCTATAACAGTTGAGAGCCTTCCTGTTATTCATGATCAAGAACTACATCACTGTTGAATGACAAACTATCCTGGCTGGACTCTCTGCACATGCTACCAGATCCATCTAAAATCAGAGGTGGGAAATCTTATCTACTGTAGAAATGGCCTTGGTGTATGGAGGTTTTTGCTGCAACTCCCTAATTAGAGGACTGATTGGCCGACAGTCATCACACCTGGGTTTGAACAACTGACATAAAGGTTATCCCAAAAACCTGCAATACACACTGGCTTGTTTTATTTTCAGGGGTAGATGTCTCTCCTGACTTTGGCCCTATCCAAAATACAGGCTTAGAGTTCGTTGGAATACCCTGGCCCATAAAACAATGAAGCTTAATGACAAAATGATCTGGAGAACACAAAGTCACTTCTACATTCCCAGCAGGCAGCTCTGTTTAAGAGCTGTCTGGTGATCAGTGGTGTCTACTGTGGTACTATGTACAGTGCAGCCTCGGGTAGGGTTGACACTCATCCTTTATTATACAGGATCGACACAGAATTTAATTTTCTAATATAGGACAATCCCATATTATAAGGGATGGGTTGCAGCCCTAACCTCAGGATAATGCAATTCAACAGGTAACCATGATAACTGCTACACAATAACTATGCATCTGGGGTCTGTATCACAATGCAAGATTTCTTGTTTAGCCAGATAACTGATTTAAGGTACCCCAGTTTAAATGGATTTTATCTTCACTTACATTTAGCCCAGACTACTTCAAATCAGACAAGTTATCGGCAGTGTAGCCAAAAATTATTTGTACACTTTGAGGATATTGAACAACAAATTTTAAAGTGTTATAATTATGTGCGAGTTATGCAAAGAAACTATTTAAAACATTCTCTGGAATTGTTTTCAAATCATGAAATTCATTGCCTTCAACTAATTATTTGTACACCTGGCTATTGGAGTTTTCTCAAAGTCCTGCTCAGTATTTGGTAGGCCCTCCTTTGGCAGCAATAACAGCACGGAACCTCTTGGGCATGGTTTCAGCAAGGGTGTTGCAAATGGCCAAGTCAAGGCTGTCTGATGTGTGGTGGAGCATGTTTTTCAAATTCTCTTTGTTTTTTGGGGGGTCTGCTGGGCATTTCCTTTATCTCAGCCAAGAGGTGCTCAGTAGTATTGAGATCTGGACTTTGTGGGGGTCGCTCAAGCACTTTCACCTTCTTCTTGGTGAAAAAAGGCTTTCAAAGTCTGGTGGCAATTTTTTGAACAGAAAGACCCCGACTGAAATTTTATGATTCTTTCTCTCAATACATTGGGTATTTCAGCAGTTTTAGCCATGTTGGGAAACTGAACTAACCCTATAAACACTTGTGTGGAGAATGACCACTAAGGCTACTTGTAGAAACTAAGGGCACCCAATTACCTGCATATTTTGAACATCTGCTGTTTTATGTTGTGTTAAATGATCTCTTTCGACTGAGAACTCCTCCCATTGTCACCTATTCGTCCAACTCTATGAATGGTCAGGTATACAAATAATAATTTGAAGGCAATAAATTACATCATTTGAATATGATTCCAGATTATGTTTGTAGAAAAGTTTCTTAATTCTTTAAATAGCACACAAAGAATTGTAACATTTCTGACAGTTTCTAAAGTTTGTTCTTCAATATCCTCAATTTAATTTCCACTTTTGACCATTTTTTTCATAGTGTACTAATAATTTTTGGCTACTCACTTCATGATACAGGCCCCTGGGCATATCTACATCATTAATTAACTCATTAATAAGATATAATACAAATCTTGTCATATAACTGTTGCTTGACAACTACAGAAAAATCCATCCATTTATACAACCATCCTTCTGTCCATTATTCAGTCTGGAGCCCATCCCAGGGAGCAGAGGACACAAAGCAGGTGAACCCAAGTAGACTGACAATCAATCACAATGAAGTGTACATACATAAAAAATAACAATATGGCTAGAATAAATCATCTCAATGGGCGTAGGGTCGAATTAATGAGCATGGATTAACTGTTCACGTGGATCATTGCCATTTATACACAAGAAACAATGGCTGTTAATAAGGTTGGCTTCCAAGAATGGTAAGAGGGCAATAAAACCCAGTGAAAATTTCAGACAATAATTTTGTTGCAAAAAAGGAATGAACCCATGCAAAACACGGACTGATCCAGACACTCAACAGTTTTTTCCCCCCACTTGAAAATTTGACAACCATTTATCATTTAGTTTAAGTTAATGTCAGTGACGTGTCCTTTTGTCCCGATTGACAGTTTCAGCTATGCCTTTAGGTGGCGTTTGTTAAAGAAACAGAGGACACCATTTCATATTCACGAAGGTAATAGTATATAATTCTGTTACAAGAAATATCGGCAGATACCTGGGTATGAGGTGCAGAGCGCTTCTGTAGGCCCTTAATACTGGAACATCGATTAATCGATCTGCAACGAGGACAGTTTGGTACAGGTGTTTAACCGGTAATAACCACGAGCCGGAAGGTACAATATACAGCCCAAAACAGCTTTCATTTCTTTAAACACAAAACTGCGCTTTCTCCTTTGCTTAGATGCAACACAGGCCACCGGATTTCATTCGACATAGAAGCAGCACATATAAACGCTAGATCTCGCTCGCAGGAAACGAACAGAACATCATCAGTCTCATAACCATGTCAGCTGTATCCGCCTTATATGTACAGGCAGAGTTAATCTCTGATTCCAGTGAAGAATTAAAAGCAATAGTGAATATTACATGAAATATTACGATCCTCACAATCACCATTATTATTGTTGTTAGCTTTACCTCAATAGTCTTAATTCCGGAAAACGCGACTCTTCAACGAATGACACATAGAATCGTTAAAAAACCATGTTTTACTTAGGTGTCAATCCTGAATGGTTTCCTTGTGTCTACTGACATAGCTTAACACAGATATTCCATTTATATAACCTAAATATTTAGCATTTTTTATTTCCCCGGTGCATGCACCCAACACTTCAAGCGTCTCGTGCTTCAGCACTCCCACTTTGGCACGACAGCGCACGAGCATCGCTCGAGCTGCTCCCTTGTACCTCCTGCACCGCGTGATTTCCCATCAGTGGAAACCTAAAGCGTGGCTCTGCTACTTACAAGATGTTGCGCACGGGTCTCTTTATCGTCATCCTATCATCGTTTTAGTTCAGATTTCGTAAAGAATATATATGCTTAAAGATCTTCCGTCCGTTACACCCCATTCATTCCACAGACAATGCTGCCAGCAGACTCATATAGCTGTGTGCCACTCACTTCCTCAGACATCGCTATCCAATGAAAAGGCGTGTCTCAATGGCGCTATAGTATTTGAACCAATAGATGTGATATCACGTGACTCGTCTGCTTTTGTACTTCGAGTATCATCTATATCTATATATATATATATAAATCTGCTGTCCATGTAAAAAAACATGTGTTGGCCACTGTATAAGGGTCATAGCACACTGAAGGTTGAAAAAGTCTGGTTTATGGTTTAGTGACATTTTTGGATTTTTTCACATTTACTTTGATAAGATCTTCTGTGGTTTCAGTTTTAATATAGCATAGGGAAGGTACATGAGGGAATAACATCACACTCCTGTTTCACACACACAAAACATTTTTGTTTGCCTTTTAAGGTAGTTAAACATGCAGTCTCAAGTATATGAAAAAACAATACCCTCTAATTAACAGCTCAGATATACGGGATATCTGATATACCCTGATTTGGGCTAATATGATTCTTGACCAATTTTTGGCTCTTTCTCCATTGTGAAAGATATAGACAAGGAGATGTCACCATTATGTGCCACACCCCCCCCCCCCGTAAGGTACACTAACAATGCCACCCTTTGCCTGGCCTGTCTAATACTGCCCAGCAAAGGAACCAAGTTCCGACAAAGTGTGCAAACGCAGAATTCATAGAAAAAAAATAGAATATATCCATCCATCCATCCATTTTCCAACCCGCTTATCCTACTGGGTCGCGGGGGGCCCGGAGCCTATCCCGGAAGC
>JAODJW010003997.1:0-30850 GCA_026777045.1 Hyperopisus bebe | reverse complement strand
ACTATGTTTTGTTGGAGTGCTGGCTCCAAAGCAAGGGATCTGTGCCAGCAGCTGGAAGGTTGCTGGTTCAAATCCCATGAATGCCCAGAGTGATTCTACTCTGTTGGCCCTTTGTGCAAGGCCCTTACCCTACAATTGCTTTGTCCTGGGTATGACGTTAATCTACATCTAGCCCTATAAGGAGCTCCTCCAACTTACAGGGGAAAAACTTGGGGGTTGGTGGCAGGATTGGCACTCCGGCCACTTGGAAAAAAAACTCACACTGGTCCATTGGGACTAGTGTGGTGCTGAGGTATCACCCGCCACACGGCTGTACTCAGGTTCTTATACCTGAGGTGGTTTGTTGTGTGGTGGGTGCAGCAATGCACTGTAATCAGTGCATGCTCTTTACCTCATAATGTTTTGCACATATTTCACTTCAAAGGTTTTTATCTGGAAGATAACTGAGCCAATCACTTTCTGTTTAACAGAGATACAGTATTGTGCAAATATCTTAGGCAGCCAAAGAAAATGATGAATCTTCCCTCTGATGTAAAACTGTATGATATTATATCTGTATAAGTGTATTGGCCATTTCAAAAGCTCCCCTAAGTCATCCCTGTATTTACAGAGACCATCCAGCACACCCATGTATGTTTTTGATTCGACGCCTAGTACACCTTGTATGGGTAATCAATACCTCATTGACTTTTTAAAAGTAATTGCATTAATCAAGTGAGCTTGTCATGAAATGTAACAAATACATGGAATGGCTGAGGTGCCCCTGAGGAGAGGTTTGGGAACTGAAGAGGTGTGCCATCAAACTAGAAAGTATCAACTTTTTGGAGAACAGAATAAATTCCTATTAGTTTTTATTGTGTTAATTGGGTGACTAGCGGCACATTCTGACTTCTGTTTAAAATCTCAACATGGTGAATATGAACCTAAATGCATTGAACATGACTGTGTTACAGCACTAAAGGTTCAGGCCACGTTTCGCGCCTGGAGCCTGGGTGGTCAGGGAGGTGGGATGTGCAGCGACTCTGAGAGTGCCGGCGGCAGCAGCGAGTCCCGCTCCATGGACTCTCCGACCGCCAGCCCAGGTAGGCATTTGGCCTAGGTCTTACAGCAAGTGCTCCAAGGCTGTCTATCCCCTGGGGAATTTGTGGCTCCGTTGAGGCCACTCCTAGCTGTGCCCGTTTCGAGAAACCTTGAAGGGAAAAAAAAGAATGAATGTTTCTGCCGTTCCGTCATCCCGTTTCATGGGTGGATTTTGGCAAGTGACTTGTTTTTTATGGGATACCTGTTGTTTTCACGCAAGACGCCACATGCTTTTGATGCAAAGACACTGCCAGCCTTGCATATAATCAGGCAGCCCGTTTCATTCGGGCTGATGTTTTGTGTTCGCTGGGGTAGATTTCAGGCTCTTTGTCACCCTGTACTGGATAAACAGGGAGGGAGGGATGGCTGGACGGACGGACGGACGGATGGACGGATGGGTAGTGGGACATATGTACTGTAAAGCATTCTTGTCCATTTTACTATATACAGGAGCAGCGTCTGGCTCCGTGGGCTAAGCCTCTGTTCTAGTGATTGGAAGGTCGCTGGTTCAAGCCCAGCCTCAGCACATCTGTGGGTCCCTGAGCAAGGCCCTTAACTCTCAGTTCCCTGGGCACTGCTATTGGTGGCTGGCCTTCACAGCCAGCTTGCTCTGACCTATAGAGGCAAGTTTGGGGGGGGGTGTAAAGAGAATTTCCCCACAGGGATTAATCAATTATAATAATTTTTTAATTCTTATGTAGAATATGCAGCTTTTGCTTTCAGATATACTAAATAACCCATGGGAACAATAAAGATCTTGCCGTATCTCACGTTACCTCATTGTGTCTCATGTTATGGCATGTGGTCATGCTTAATCAGAAGGTTCTCTCCCCCTCTGCCGCTTCAGTGACTAATACAGGAGGGAGTGCTGGTGTTAAATGGTTCTGAGAAATGTCCTCTGGCTGCAAATCAGCACTCATTGAGTTTGAGTAGCTGCATTTCTGCGGGTTGATGTCATGAGGAATGAAAGCCCCCTGCCCTGAGTGTGTCCTCTCTTTGTCAGTGCCTTAACGCTGAAGGGTGTAAGAATGCAGGGAATGCGTCCTGCAGTTGACTGGGGTGGCCTATTCATCTATGGGGCGGGGGGGTCGAGTGCTTGATCGCTGAATGGAGGTGCGAAGTAATCCGTGATGCACATTGTGAGGTCCTTCGTGGGGTGAGGGGGAGTCGAGCAGTTTACCTCATGTGCCAAATACACCCCCACCATTCCCCACCTGCAGCGACACGTGGCATGAGAAGATGTGTTAAAAACAGATGTGCCTGTTAACAGCAGCGACCGTGTCCCTGGCGCAGGTGACTTTAAACGGAGGATTCCCAGGACCCCCTCGACAGGCACCATGTCCTCGGCGGACGACCTGGACGAGAAGGAGCCGCTGTCGCCTTTGGATACCGGTGAGTCAGATGAGTGTCAGGACAGAATCAGCTGTACAGGGTGTTTTTATTTTGGGTTATGATGGGCCAAACTTGAGTCAGAACCAAGGCTGGACAGGGATTAAATCTCGCCCATGGACCTTTGTCTACATACATACCTAGGAAGAATTTTGCCAACCCACAAGTCCGTTGGCCCTCTGGGGAAACGCCCAATATGCCAGTTCAGCCCTTATCAGAACCACTGGTAGACATTTGGAAATTATTTAACTCAAGAAGCTATCAGTAGTACTGGTTTTCTCCAAGTTAATTAAAAAATATATTTATAATATACATCACACACATGTTCAGAAGTTCATGTAGTGAATAATGTGAAGTTCATGCAGTGAATAATATGGATTTGATTTTAAAATAACTTTTAAAATCTGGTTATTAAAATCTTATTTACTCATCTACCTTTGGTATGCTCCAGGGTTGAGTGACATGGTGAATGAGACTAGCAGCTCTCCTGGACCTTTCCGGAATGCTCACATGTCCAAAGCTGCCCAGACGCACAAGTTACGGAAGCTGCGCTCCCCTTCCAAATGCCGGGAATGTGATGGTCTGGTCGTGTTCCATGGGGCAGAATGCGAGGAGGTACCAGGACTTTTTCTGGAGAATCAGGAACGTCAGTTTGTTTACTCAAGCCAAAAGTAGATACGTTGAAGAATTATACTCCCTAGGTAGAATTATATTCCCTAGATATGTTTATGTTTTAAATTGTTTAGCAAAAACTTTTATCCAAAGAGAACTATAGTTGGGAAAGTAAGGTCAGCCCGGATAAAATGGGGTTAGGGGTCTTGCTCAAAGACCTAGCAGTGAAATCACTTTGCAAAGCACAGGATTTGAACCAATGACCTTCTGATCACAGGCATTGTGTTTTAACACATCGAGCCGTATATGAAAACCTGGAATGACACAGAGCTGCTTAAAGAAATCCAAGGAAATATGACTCCTTAGCTTGGATCATGCTGGAATAATTCTGACGGTACGAGAATGGACAGTAATTCTGCTGTCCACGTTTCCCTAGTGCTCTCTTGCTTGCCACAAAAAGTGCCTGGAGACGCTGGCGATCCAGTGTGGCCACAGGAAGCTGCAGGGCAGACTGCACCTCTTTGGGATCGACTTCACACAGGCAGCCCAGAACAACCCCGACGGCATCCCCTTCATCATCAGGAAATGCACGTCGGAGATCGAACACCGTGCCTTAAACGTCAAGGTACCGGCACCCGTGTGCATCACCCTGCTGTGTTAGCAGATTAGAGCTAAGCAAACTAGACAAAGAGATAGAGAAAGAGTACCAGTCAAACTTCTTGACCCACTGACTAAAAATCATTTTAACATAGCAACCCTGAGGTCACATTTGGGCTATTTAAGTATTATCTTATGAACAAGGAAAGAGACATAGTCCTGTGACAGATGACCAGGCCCCCACAATCCCTTAACCTTAATCCTATAGAGCTGGTTTTGGATGAGCTGGGTCGATGAGTAAGAGCAAGGTAGCTAAGTTCTACCGTAGAACTTGTGGGAATTCTTTCTGTACTGTTGTAGAAGCATTCCAGGTGGTTACATCTGGAAGCTGGTTGAAAGGATGGCAAGAATCTGCAAAATTTTAGAAAATTTGGAGATGCTGAACATTTCTCTTGGTCATTACAATATTAGCCTTTTAGTATAAGGTGAATAACATGGCTAAAATGAAGACAGATTGCATGTGTACTTTTGACATGGATGGATGGATGGATGGATGGATGGATGCAGTAGCTGAGTACCTGCATTTAGGCAATTTACATTTAGACAATAATAGACAGTATCAATAAATCATAAGCAACAATAAATAGTAACAGTGCCAGGGAAAGTATTGCATGGAACTCCCTGCTAATGGCTCGTAATGTGCCTTAGCTGTTCTGGTCCATTCAGACAGTTCTTTCAGAATCGCTTAGGTGCACTCACAGGCTCTTCATTTGTTGTCCCATTTAACATCTGTTTTTCTGGATTAAGGGTATATACCGCGTCAATGGGGCGAAGTCCCGGGTGGAGAAGCTGTGTCAGGCTTTTGAAAACGGCAAGGACCTGGTTGAACTCTCTGAGCTGTACCCTCACGACATCAGCAACGTGCTCAAACTCTACCTGCGACAGGTACGCCGTCAAGTGACAGTGCCAGCCTGGTGTGTCACCTTTTGATTTCTAGTGAAAACTTACATGTAAAGGCTGCTACACCCATCCAACTTTCATAACTGCTTATCCAGTACAGGGCCTGAGACATCCTGGGACTCCAGCACATTGAGCACACATGACATACATTCTTATAAGCAGTCTGGTTAGACGCACAGTTTCAGCTAGTTTGTGGACTGTGGGAGGAAGCCAGAGAATGTGGGCAGAGCAGTGAACCCCCATCCCTCGAGGTATGAGTCAGCTGTGCTCCCCACTGAGCCTCCATGACTCTCCAGGATTATCAAATCACTTTTTTGTCACATGACATGACACTTGGTGAAGTACCGGTGAGTGAAAAATTGTGTGCAGTTCCACTCACAAATGTTGCAACATCTATCCATTTTTTGTAACCGCTTGACCTATTGAGGGTCGCATGGGGTCTGCAGAGCTTATCAGTGCAAGGCAGGGAACAACCCAGGATGTGACATCAACCCATCACAGAGCACACTCACGCACCTACTGGTGATTTGGTAGCTCTAATTCACCTTTGCACGTTTTTGGACTGTTGGGGGAAACTGGAGGGAATCCCATGACAATATGAGGAGAACACGCAAACTCCTCACATGGAGCCATAGCGGAGACTTGAACCCTGGTCAGGGAGCTGTGAAGTAACAGAGCTAACCATTGCCGCCCCATGGCAGCAACAGAATAGTGTAAATAAAGATGAATAGTGCAAATAGGAAGTATACCAAAAATTCTAATGTACAGCATAGTAATCTTTCAGTCAAAATAAATTACAGAGAGAGCTGCTTGGAACTGTATTTTATCTCACTGTGAGGTGAAGTTGACCTATATTGATGAGTGCAAAACAACATGAACGATATCAGTAAATATTTGACTGACTGGTACCCTGTGAACTTTGGTAAAAGATGCTTTTCCCTTGTAGCTCCCAGAGCCGCTGATCCTGTTCCGTTTCTACAATGACTTCATCGGCCTGGCGAAGGAGAGCCAGAGCATCATCGTGGATGAGGTAGACAAGGCCACCGGGGACGCCGTCACCGACCAATCCCAGGGCAGCGTCGAACTCAACCGGCTGCTGTTCAAGGTCAAAGACCTGCTGCGGCAGCTGCCCCTTGCGCACTACCGGACCCTTCGCTTCCTCATAGGTCACCTGCACAGGTGCGTTCCACCCTCAGGCTGCACTTTTAGTGCATAATGGACAACAGGAATCATGAGGTGCTGATGTGTGTCTCTGAAACGGGCACTTAATCTGACCCTGTCTGCGCAGTGTGAGAGCCCCCGCTTGGTACATTTAGTGTGTTCTCTTTGTTTGCACGACTATCCTACATCCAGGGGTCTCATTTGTAAAACTTTGTGTAGAACTCATACTAAAAGTGTATGTGCGCTCAAAAGACGAAAGTGACGTACGTAAAGAAAAAGTCAAATTTATAAAAACGTGCGCGCGCACACCTCCAAGCAATATAAGCTTCACACTACCTGGGATTGTACGCATGTGGATTTGCTGCATATTCCACCCTCTACATGCCACCGTTTAACCATACATGGTCAATGCAAATCACCTCATGCATATTTAAGCATTCGATGTAAACCTGGAAAAACTCATGGCATCATGGCAACAGAGGGGGAAAAATAAGAAATTTTTCTGAAACCAAGATAGATGTGCTTGTGGGTATGGAAGCCCGTTTCTGCTACCGTGGGAAAAAAAATATATAATTTAAGTAGAAAGTTCGAGATTGTTCTCGTTATTTTGAGATATTATCTCGAAATTTCGACTTGGTTATCTCATTATTTCGAGAAGTCGCAATTTCGCCTTAAATTATTCATATTTTTTTTTCCACGGTGGCAGAAATGGGCTTCCATAGGTATAACAACCGGCCACCTGATGCATCTAAACATCGCCGTCTGCATTTCAGCAGGCCGATCGCACGCTCCACAACGGTGCACACACGAGCGTGAGCATCTTTATAGCGATGTTCCTGTGCGCTCTGGGGCTTTGAAAGGGAGGTGAGGAGCCAGCGCTTGAGAGGGTAGCCGCTGTCAGCTGCGTTTCATAACAGAACGATTCAATGCATGAACAATGAATAGTTATAAATTACACAATGTTTTTATCACCTTACCCTGAAGCCAGTCATCGCGTGCAGCATTTGCGCGTACACAACGGTTATGAATGAGACCCCAGATCATTGTTTCTCAACCTAATCCTTGGGGACCCCCAGACAGGCCACATTTTTGCTGTCTCCCAGCTCCCAGCACACCTGAACCATACAATTAAGAACAAACTGAACAATCAAGATCACCAAATACCTGGTACAGGAGTGTTGGAATTTGGGCTGTCCAAGGGCTGTTAAGGACTGGGTCAAGAAACGTTGCTGTAGGTGAATTGGTGACTCTGAAATTTTTCTTTGTATTTATTTGGTTGTTTGCTTTCTTGAATGTCCTGCAATGGACTCGGGTCTCAACATAGTGGAACTAAAATTAACCTAATCTATAGTGAATCACACCAATTGTATTGCTGTAGGGGTTTATTTGGCTGTATTGATGCATTTGCTTTTTGAGGTTTTGAAATCCTTCGAAATTCTGAATGTAGAGTGACAGAGAAGGCGGACGAGAACAAAATGACAGCTAGCAATTTGGGGATCATCTTTGGGCCCACGCTCATCAAGCCGAGGCAGGTGGACGCGGACGTTTCGCTGTCCTCGCTAGTGGACTACCCCTACCAGGCCCTCATCGTGGAGCTACTGATCCGCCACTACAAAAAGATCTTTGACATCTCCACCAGCCCATCGCTCCCAGCAGGTGGGACCTCTCCAGGAACCCCAAAAGACATGCCACCAAGACTGACCCCCCAGGAGAAAGAACAGATGCTCAGCAGGCATTCAAAGTCTCTGGTGGACATCAAGGAGGTAGGATTGCACCTGAGAAGCAGACAGGAGGTGTCCAACAAAAAGCCTGCTGTGATACCAGGAGCCACTCTAACATACTTTCTGGTGTCCTTACAGGAGAGCGTTAAAGTGTACAAACGGCACTCGTCTGTAATTCCTTCTAATCGTTTGTTGGATGAGGTAATGGAAACAAAAGACAGCTCAGACTGGAGGAAGACATCATCTGGTAAATATGTTTATACAGCCAATGTATAAAGTTTTTGTGACGTTTTCTAACATTTGTCAATATTTTGGGTTAAAACCATCATTTTTAAATCTTGCTGTTGTAGTTTTCAGCTCGGTGTCAGAAGAACTCAACGGATATGAGGAGGAGATCCATAGATCCACGCTGGTGTTTAGCAAGTCCTATGACAGCCCAACCGAAACCCATCAGCGACCTCTGCGGACCAGACTGGCGTCTCGGCCCATGAGCCTCGCCCTAGATAACCCATCCGGCCTGGCCCAGGTCGATGAGGTAAACTCCAGAAGCACAGCAGATTGTGAATGCAGTCCTCCCATACAGGAACTGGAGGAACCAGACCGGTCCGGCTCCAGCATTAACAGCCACAGTCAAGACACACGTGTCAAAAATCTGACCCTCAGGAGAACATGGGACAAGCAGTACAGGCATTACAGCATTACTCCTAGGACTGTGAAGACTACGGTCAATATTTCCCCTCAACAAGAATCAGGGGAATTTGAGAAGCTGTCTTTGACTATACCATCAGAATACTTTAAAGGAGGCTTCAAGAATGATGCAAACGACTCCAGCCCTAAACCCACTGCCTCGAGGGCACCCCGGACATTACAGCCCCCACCCGGAACATTCTACAAACCTTCTCAGAACAATACTACGACGCAGTCCTCAGATGTGGACGTGAAGGCATACATTTCACCCACCAACAGCGCGGGAGAGGTGAGTGTGGAGGTGGAGGAGTCTGTCGATGAAGTGTCTGACGCTGAGGTGGAATCTACAAATGTTCTTATGACACAGCCCCAGTTTTCTGGCTGCGGTGTGCAGGACGCACTCCCAGTCAAGCCTGTATACCAGAGACTGCGACCCCGACGCCTGCCGGAGCTGGAGCACAGGGAGGCACATTTTGTATGACGGCTTACATCATGTAAATCGTGAGCCATGTTGTGCCATATCGTACATGAAGAACGTATGACAATGAACCATGGAAGTGTTACATGTATTTATGTACTCTTATTAATCTGTTTGCCACTGTTGCTGGAATAAGCACACAATTGCTCCCTAAAATAATGTTGCACTTAATGATAAAATTATTTAATGTTACATACATATTTAGGGCAATAAAAAATCAAGTAGATCATGTATATCACTGCCATTTTTAAACTATGAACAATGAAGGGAAACGTTTTTTACTTAATGTTTTTAAGCAACATAATAAACATGTTTATGCATTCTTCACACCTTGACCAATGTGTTAAGTTAATTTTTTGTCACTATCTGTATGTTTATTTGCCAAAAAATGATTTAAAATTTGTTACTTTTTTTGTTACGTCACTTTATTTTAATTATTATAGTGCACTTAGTTGCAATCAGTCACATTTTCCAAACGGCCTTTCCTCTCATTGGATGCAGTGCTCTGGAAGAGGTTGAGTAAATTGATTGTAAATTGCAAACAATTCATAAGGCCATGAAACGCATTTTTCTTCCATTAACTTTTAATAAGTTCTTAAATAAATACCCCAAGCAGCTTTAAAATATACCAGGAAATGGATGGCTGTAAATACTCCATGGTATATTCATCATAATCCTAACCAAGATAAGCAGTTAGAAAATGGGCTCATGGGCTGATGGGCTGATGGACTGATGAGTGGATGAGTGGATGTTCATCCTTTATTCATCAGAACAAAATATTTTTGTGATCTAAGGTTTTTAAGTTGTTTGGATGGTAATGAAAACAATAGGTACCAGCTGAATTTATGCATATGAAGTCGAATGAACACAGCAGGTTCTGTTATAGTCATACTGATATATACTTTTGGATAAAACGACTACAGTAGGATATGTTAGGAGTCATTTCTCTAGACTTTTTTTTTTTTTTTTTGATTGCTTAACATTCTGTTTCAGTCTTTGGTGAGGTGAGCGCCAAAATGCTGCATCCAGAAGAAACACTGAATTATTAATATTTAAACAACTGATTGGTCTATAGCTATTATATTGTATATATTGTATCTGGTTTATGATGTATTGCTGATGCTTATTTTTATTACCTCCTCTGCCATTTTGCTTGTGTTTATGTACATGTGTTTATATACAATTATATTAACTATTACCGCCAACAGTTTGACGAGTCATTTTCATCAAGCTGATTTTGCCATGCATCGGGAAATATGTTTGTCTCTGCTAGTTTCTACGGTTACCTCAGTCACACATTTTATTCTTTAAGTGCAGTGTTGAGTCTGTATTTGTAAATGCCTGCTCTGATTATGACCCTGATAAAAGGTCCCGAATACACAGAAATGGCACTATTCATATCTTAAAAGGAATGGCTTCAGAACTCAAATCTTTTCTGGATCTCCCATGTTTTTATCCCTGTAATTATTTACCCCTCTACAAGGTATATACTCCTGGATGTGGATGTGACAGTTTAGTCATTGACCATGTGACCGACAGGTAACTATAAGCTGGGTTACTGATATGTTTGTACTTGCTTTGAACTAACTAGTTATAAAAAGTATAAAACTGTAAACTAGTAAAATATCTGATAAGCATATAAATCATGTAGCTCTGATATTACTCATCTTGATATGAAATAACCACATCCTAAATTTTGTGTTGCAAATTTAAATTGTATGAAGTTGTATCATAATGTATTAAGTTTGTTACTGACAGAAAACACTCAATGACACCATGATGGGCATTTTCAAGTTGGAGCATGTTTCCTGCTGGTGACCTGTGGTGTTGCAAAAATGTTCGTAATGTTGGTGATTATGTATGTTTTTCCACTGACATTACTGGTACGAAAGCATCAAGCACTACAAAGGTAGCATCTGTCAAAGTGTATTTAAGCAAGTGACCCAACATTAGAAGTTAAGCACCGCTGACGCAACCCTGCCTGTGATAATGCTAACTAAATCCCATTACAGCTCTAGGTTATGAACCTACATAGTGTGAGCCACTAGCCATATTCTATGTGAAATCTTTCAGTCTGTAGTACAGACTGACAGACATACTGGTGTTGGGCTGCACAGATTTCCTACATGTTTACTACAGTTTCTTAGGTTTTTGTAGGTGATCAAAAACGGAGCATAGGAGTGTGGTCTCGAGGATCCGGAAAGAAGATTACTGTAATCTGGTTATGACTGTTGACAGGCCCTGATGGAAGGGGATGGTTTTGTATTGCCCTGCAACATTGGCCAGAATGCTAAGTTTTTATGCTTATAAAATGCTGTTTTCCTTATATGTTACTGTAAGGTAAGCACCCTTATTTTCTGTTTCTATTGACATGTTCTACCTTTTGTATATAGTTCTAATACATGACCGCTCAAGGCTTAATGTTTGTTGGTGTGGATTAGGGCAACTGACCAAGGGTTTTTAAATCTGATGATGTA
This sequence comes from Hyperopisus bebe, assembly GCA_026777045.1. Lineage (NCBI taxonomy): Eukaryota > Metazoa > Chordata > Actinopteri > Osteoglossiformes > Mormyridae > Hyperopisus > Hyperopisus bebe. The sequence continues at coordinate 19,688 of JAODJW010003997.1, read as the reverse complement.
AGTAATATGCTGCCTGCGGAATTCTGACAGAATTCTTTGTTGAATTTAATTTTATATTACAAAGGTATGTTAAAGAAAGCATAACCAAAACATTTAATTATTGGTCCTATTAATAGATGCACACGATGAAATATCTTATTTAGTCCTTAAATGATTACCTGAAATAAAAGTAATTTTTGGTCTTCGGTTTAAAGGTAATGCGACCATACGATTGTGTGACACATTTCATTTGTATGAACATCCATAATAAGTCAACATTGTATAACAACCTAAACAAGCATCATCACTCAGTGTAAACATTTCATAACATACCAGGCCTGGCTTTGAGTTAAACTATTAACAAGCTGGCAAAACAAACAGTTCACTTACTCAATTCAGAGCTAGATGATAAGGATTTTTGTTGAGTGGGGGGGGGGGGGGTGGGTTGTTCCATTTTCGAAAGAATCACTGGTTTAGTAGCAATATGCATATCCCTAGCCTCAGATATCAGATAGGATATCACTTTTTACATCCTTCACTCTGCTGATATAAATATGCCAAACAAGCAAGTAATTTTTGATGAACGTGAAACATCTGCAAGCTTAGTCATGGTGGCTTGTTAGATCTCGCTGTCATCTCACACTTTCAGGGCTGTTGGTGTGTTGGTGTCCATGGCTCTATGTGTGTGGAGTCCGCATGTTATTACCAAGTTTCAGTTGGTGTCCTCCTACCGTCCAAAGATGACTTATTGAATTGCCTATTGTGAGCGTATAGTAACAGACTCTCATTCCATCGTACTGTCTCCTGTCATGTGACTGTAGTGGTGTTTGGGGTTAGGGTTAGGGTCAGGGCACAGCGTCTGTGGTCAAAAAGTTGCTCCAAATCCTATAGTCAACAGAGTGATTTTCCCTTTTGAATCTTCTGCACAGCCCTTGACCTGCAACTGGCCCAGGGAATGGCTGACTGCTTTCTGGGAAATGTATGTATCACTTTGGATAAAAGCATGCTCTAGATAAATCAAAGGTATAGCCTGATTTCTTTTTTTGCGTTAGCATATTTTGTACATCTGTAATAAAAAGGTAAATCCATCCATTCATCCATTTTCTGTAACCACTTGTCCTGTTCAGGGTCACAGGGGGTCTGGAGCGTGTTCAAATATTAGAAGTAGATAGTACATTTTGGTCTGTTTCACTTCATGTAAATTTGTAGGGTGTCAGAAGCAGCTTTTTTTCATATGTTTTAACTGGAAGTGAGGTACAAGGCATGGATCAACCATGGTGGTATGGTGAAACCATTGAATGGGTCTATTGACACCTCCTTCATTCCTCCGGTCCACGGTTTTTTTTTTTTTTTGCCCTCAATTAACCTTTGTTTTTCCCCCACCATTCTCATTTCCAGTTCTCGCCCTCAAATTGTTCTAACATATTGTGTTTCGAACAAAACATACAAAACCGTTCTGCGTTCGCCACATTGTTTTTTTTTTAGTTTGTTACTTTCTGTTACCCCTAGTGCTGACTGGATTCCATTCCTTGGGCTCTAATAAAAGGAAACCAGGGGGGCTTCTTAGAAAACAGCTGGAGGATCCTCATTAAACTGGCCAGACACAGAATGCTGTGTGGTAGAGGTCCTTTTCAGTGGTTTGGCTGCACACATTGACATTAATGTCTTATTGTTGCAATGGACGCAACACAGCATTTGGGTATCGTGTGAGTCAGCAGGTTAGGTCTCAGTCCGTGTGATTGGAAGGTCATCAGTTTAAGCCCCAGCCTTAGCAAAATATCTCTATTGGGCACATGAGCAAGGCTGCCACCCCCCCCCCCCCCAAAATATGCTCCAGGGGTGGTGGGTAATAATCACCTGGCCCAGTGTTCAGATCCCAAAGGACACTTCTCAAAGAAGCGCAACATGAAATAGAAAAAGGGAAAATTCCCACATGATTGTGCAAATGGCAAATAAAGCACTATTCATATTTTCTCCTTTTCCCAATTTCTTGTACCTTTCACTTTTTTCCTCCCATGATAATGATAATTAAATTATGCAGTGCCAGTACCAAAAACCTGTTTCAAAACACAAATTGGACTTAGTAACTGAACAATGTATTTTTCTAATTTTTGGCTTTCAAGGTTTGTGAATATCAGGGAGATTGTAGTGGATTACCCATGCCTACTGGTTCCCAGATTAAGCTCTTACTTTGGAAGAACTGGACCCTCCACAAGAGACAGAAGGTAATCCCTGTGATTCTCCTGTCCTTTCAGAAAAGAGGAAATATAACACCCCAGTGGGTGGCATGTGGCTCCGTGGATTATGATATTTGTAATCATAGGGGTGCTGGTTCAAATCCCAGGGTCAGTCATATAATTTCACTGCTGGGCCCTTGAGCAAGGCCCTTAACCCCCAATTGTTCCAAAGATGGTCTGACTCTGCTTCTATGACAAACGTACATCTGCAAGGCAGGGAACAACCCAGGATGGGGCACCAACCCATCGGAGGGCACACTCACACATGATCCCCTTAGGATAAATGTGTCTGCTACGTAAATGAAACATCAGTGCAATTCAACATTTTTCTCAAAAATAGCAGTTTTCTTGTTAAAGGGGTCAGAGTGCACAAAAAAGTAAAACATTTAAGTGATGTGCTCAACAAGGAAGGAAATGCACTGTACTTTGTGGTCACACAAAAATCATCTCTCGTAGTGTGGCTGAATCACTTTGATTTGAAGAAACTAAGTGTATTGACCTCGTGAATTGCAGCAATTTTTAATCTTTAATTATTAATGGAAACATTCTAAAAGTATTTCAGTGGAGGTCCTGGCCAAGTTGATTTGGATCAAATACACACGACCAAAAATGCTCAGCTTGTGAAAGGCACCGTCAACCCTGATGTTGTAATTACGGTTTTAAATTGCTCAATGTTTACTCACTCCCTGCAGATTTGGCTATTTGTTGAGATCATGTGGCCGGCTGTTTTATGCCTTGGACTGGTGTGGCTTCGGAAAGCCATCCCCCTGTACCAGCACCACCAGTGTAAACTAACAGACTACATGCCGTACTGTTATTTCTCGTCATTTGTGCTGGTTATTTAATTGCAGATATCTAGAATGTTTTTACTAAATGCTACTATTCACTACTTTGTAGCTGATGCCAATAAGAAAATCAAAAGAGGTTTTGAGGGTTTGCATTCAAACAAAGACAAGTGCTTTGTGTATTACGTGAACCGTGGAGTGTCTTTTGCCTTTTTTTACTATTATTTTTGCTCCCTGATCCAAGAATGGGTAATTCCAGTACTAATCATCATATAGCAATTCTGGAACATTCTTATATTGTAGTTTCCCACTGATGCAGTGAAGCGGGATGGGGGGGCTGTCCCCTCATTCTACCCCCAGGTCACTTTCCCAACAAGGCAATGCTGTCTGCTGGAATCTTCCCTTGGATCCAGGGGATGTTCTGCAACGTCAACAATCCCTGTTTCCAGTACCCCACCCCAGGAGAATCCCCAGGCCTTGTATCTAACTACCAGAATTCCATGTGAGTTTCTCTTAACTCTTAAACTGTGCTGGGGGGCCATCAAATACTGATCCTTTCATTGTTGTTTCCCACAGAATATTGCCGTACTACAGTACATTGATGTTTGTTTGACTGTGTACTGCCCTTTCTGCTCTGACAGTGGAGCACACAGGAGATATGGTTCAGTGCCTTTTAGTGATTCCAGATGGGCTTCTCCTCACTTTGACCTCCTCTGCTCAGACTGCCCCGCTTCAATGGGGATGTCCAAGACCTTCTTCTCAGTGACCCGAACTTCCAGCAGATGGGAAGGCTGTGGAATGAGTTGACCATAATGAGTACCTTCATGGATACCCCGAGGAACAACCCCACCCAGATTTCAGGTGCCCCTGGCCTGGCGATGTTGTTGTTTCAGGGTTCAATCAGAGTGATAACAGTCACTCAAAAATTAAAGAGCTCTTTGAGATTAAGGTTGTCTATTAGGTATCAGGAAATTATGTTACTCATCCATCCATCAGCCATCTTTCTATTTTTTTTCTATTTTTTCTATTTTCCATTTTTCAACAGTAAACATGGAGCCTTTTCCATGGAGCTTAAATCACTAGGCAGGGAACATCCTGGACAGGATGCCAGTTAATGGTAGGGTACACCCACTCTCAGTCATTGGAGGGGCATGGATACCATGACAAATACCCCCAAATCAGCTGAGCGAGTGAAAGTGCCAACCCAAGCAAGGGGCCCAAGGTGAAGTTTCTCAGGGGGGCTAAGGGGGGGGGGGGCTACTCACACACAATCACACACTATGGGCAATTGAGATGCAGTTATTCACATAACCATGTCTTTCTTGACTGTAGGAGCATACCTGCTCAAACACAGGGAGAACATACTGTACACACTCAACACGACTTATTTGATTGTCATATTATTTTCAGCTATTTCCGTGCATTCATTATGCAGCATTGCTTGGGAAACTGATCCTATGATACCCTGATGCACTAAGTAGATTTAAATTAGTCCCAAAATGCAGGATCCAGAATAAAAGTGTGCATGGTAATACCGCAATATGTAGCGTTTGCGAGAGAACTCTTTGTTTCAGCAAGAAAAAATAAAGAAATCTTCCAATTTGGCAGGTGTGTTGGGGGACAAACTGTAATGCAGCGGAGTCAAGGTCACAGTTATTGAGGACAAAAGAGAATAAAACAAATTGCTTAAAGACCCCAGACCCTGGCAAACAATAAGTACTGGAAACAGGCAGATTAAAAAAAAATGCATATGTCCATGCCTTTATGGATTTACATGTATTACAGTGTCTCTTTAGATGTTGCTATATGTTACAGCTTCACTTTTTAAGGTATTGAACAGGTAGTTGAGACAAAGTCATTATGCCGGTGGGATTTTAGGGCAGAGATCTGTGAAGGTTACGATTCTGTAAAGGTCACAACTCTGTGAAGGTCACAAATTTCCTCGCTGGTAAATTTGTTGATCTTGGGATCCTAATGACACACAAGTGAGAGATCAACAACAGTGAAGGCAAACTTCAAATAGAGAGACACAGTTAACAAAAGATGAATTAAAGCATTCAGCATGTAACTCCTCCACATCACAGCAGTCGTCCTGCAAATCATTCCATTTGATGGAGACACCAGTCTGAATGTCTCACATGTCGTGGTCATTTTTCCTGATTTGAACCCCTTAGGTCAATGTTTCTCTACCCAGTCTTTGGGGACCCAAGACATTTGGCACGCCTGTACCATGCTGTTTGGTTCTGGGAGGGAGCAAAAATGTGGACTGTTTGGGGGCCCATGAACACTGGATTGAGAAGCACTGCTTTTGGTAGAAATGCAAGTTTTGCTTCAGAATGTCAGTAGACATTTGTTAGTATTTGCCCTTGTGTTTCGGGAACTCTACAAGCATTAGACCAGCTATATGTTGCAGGGCTCTCCTGATCTGATGATTTTCACGTTTCACACTAGGTCGCGGACTGAAGATTAAAGATGTCCTGAAGGATAATGAAACACTCAGCTCCTTCCTAATGTGGGAGGGGCTCTTGCCAGATTTCGTCATTCATTACCTAGTAAACGCCCAAGTGTGACTCGAGCAGGTAGGCGTTGCTCCTCATGCCAGATCCTTATTTCCTCCTTTATGGTCTTTTTATCATTAGTATCTGCATCTCGCCATTTCATAGCACCTGTAAAAAAGGTTGTCAGCCAACTTTGGTCAGCTGGCTGGTGTGAGATTTTCAGTTTGAAAGAAGTCTGCACAGCATTTATATTTATACTTTATTACCTTGTGAATAGTCTGTAGGAATTGCAAACTACCCCAAAGCGTTTGATGTACGTAATTTTAGGTTTATATAGTGGAATAATATAGATTTGCCGTAAGATTTCATGTGTGACCGTGAGAGTCTGAAAGCGCGAGTTTCCAACTCTGGACACACCTACTAAAAATCATTTGTTTTTCAACAATACAACGATCCTAAGCACACCTTGAGGTTATGTAGTAAGTATTATCTTATGAACAAGGAAAGTGATGGAGTACTATGACAGATGACCAGGCCCCCACAATCATCTGGAAGCTGGTTGAAAGAACTGTCTTTGTCGAAGCAAAAGGGGGCTATTTTGAAGTCAAATATTTTGAGATGTTGAACATTTCACTTGACCATTGCCTCACAGCCTTTTACTGTATGGAGAGTAACAGTTAAGATGGAGTGAAATGCATTAAAAGCAGGTGTGTCCAAACTTTTGACTCAAACTTCTGTTCATCCATCATCCAACTGGTTGGTGGGGTCATGGGAAAATTTGAATCTTTGATAATGCACGGATTTGATAATGTCCTGAATAAATAGTGATCTGGTAATATTATGCATTCTTTACATATTTCTGCTGTTCTCAGTATTTTTGTTCACTTTCCTATCCTCTGGCTCCCCTCGATAGGTCAGCTGGTAGTGCAGAGGACTGTAGGGGAATACAGATGGACATCCTTAGGTCGCTGATTCAATTCCAGCTTGTAAGAGCATGAATTTTCCCCTGTGGAAAAAAGTTATCAATATACTTTTTGATAATTTTGCTGGTGTGCTTGGTTTCTATTGGTTCAAAAGCTTACTTTAAATTACCGTGTCATCATTACATAAAACTCTATTGATTTTAATATTACCCTATAACAGTCCCGCTTCATTTAGCCTTAGACTAATTTAATTTTGTTATTGTTTTATTTTATTTTATCTTAAAGAATGTTCTGGAAGTTAGCTACCCCACAGAGGACGGCTTTGATCCACAGCTACATCTGGCCCTCTGCTGTAGAATAATATGCAGGATGTGAAAGCATGTGCAAGCCACTGGCCAAAAGATAAAGAAAAAAAAAATCTATGGACTGACACTTCAATGGTTTTCAATCAGCTTTCATATGCAAATTTTATCCAAAAAATGCAAACCTTTCACTGACTTGGCCTTTCTCAAGACTTGTCAATTCACCCCGTAGCTGTTTGAAGGGAGTACACACTGGCTGGGTCCTCACTTAGCAACTAATCTGATGAAATCTTCCAGTCATCTTTGTGATCAGAGCACCTCAGTTTTCGGCCAGGTTGGCGCTGGGCCCAAGCACACAAAAACACAATGCAGAAATTTGCGGGCTTCTGCACGCACGCAAACTGGAGCACGTGCGCTAAGCACGCTCGTGAGGCCCAGGCGCATGCAAATTTCTAGAGAGTGGCCAAATGGGCGTTGAAGTCTGCTGTAAGATCCCAAGGAAAAGGAACGTGTGGGACAATTAATTCCCAGCAGGTGCCCAGGAATGTGTGTGGTATCAGCAGGACCCTGAGGTGCCGCTGGCCAGCCCCAGCATTGTCCTCCATTTAATTATTGTACTTCTACGCTGGAGATGGGACGTTAGCCAGACCTCAGTACCCAACCAGTTCTCAGGGCTGATTTCTGTTCCTGGGGCTAGAGGAGGCAGCGATTCCGACGTGACCGGCATTCCCGAAGTTCTTGTGGGGGCAGATGCGTGTAATTCCTACAGGGCCTCCGGCGCAATGGCTTGTGAGATATGGTCACGGAGAAACGTGATCTTAAGGTCCAATAACAGGCCTCTGGAGTTTAAGTTGACACAGTGCGGTTTTGTTTTTTCACATCGCTGGGAGAGATGGAAATGCCAGAGAAAATAAACAGTACGAGTCAGCATGCTAAACTATGCTGAAAACAAAATAATAATGATATACTTCGGTAATAAAGCATCTGTACACCAAAAATGTTTTAATATGAAAAAACAAAGATTTGCACCTTTGTTATCAGTATTATGTGTGTCTTCTCTTAGCACTGATTGCACTAATAGGTCCTTTCCTTGGAGAATCATTGACCGTTCCTCATCAGAGACCTTTTGTACAGCAGTCAGATACTTTTTCTGTGGTTTGTAGTGTTTGTTCACACCACCAACTGGATTCACCTTAGAATGTGATTTTCAATTCCGACAGTTCAGTTGACTACTTCTTGGTTGATTTTGGATAAGAAACAAACAAGGATTTTGGATAAGAACTGGCATATGTTCAAGGTTGTAGAATTCGAAATGGATAGTAGGGACATGTCTGTACCAATACTGTGGGAATACCGTGTTTGTTTAGGGGTCAGGGGGTTCGGGGTTGATTTTGCCCCTACCAATATCGAAAACCAAATCTACACTCTTGCATTTGTGATACCATCTATCTTAATGACTTATGGATGTTGGAGAACACTATAAATATAAAGTCACATTTCATATTGGGAATGAAGTTCTTCGGAAATTTGAAATGAGATTATCAAGTTTCCACCACTTTTGTCTTATTTCCCTTTTCTGTAGAGCTCAGTAATCTTTTATGTGTGGGGAGTTATTACTATATTTGTGACTGATGTAAGGTAGATCCATTCATGCACCCATCTTCCAACTAGCCGGGGTTGCAGGAGACCTGGAGACAATCCCATGCAGCAAAGGGCATAAAACAGAGGTATAGCCTGGATTGGATAACACAGTCTTCTCTGTTAAGACCGTTTTTTTTTTAATGGAAGGCTCTTACCCAACAGGCATACACATGCAAGAGAGAACAATGGCAGAAAAAAATCTGGTGCTTTTTTATAATAAGCCTTATGTATAACTTAATTGTTTTTATTTACATGAAGTTCAGTGCTTGGGGAAATTATGCAATATTTTTTATTTCTGAAAAGGCAGAACACTAGGGAACAAGAGTCTATTTTTTTTCCCACATTTGTGCTTTGTGTTTGTGAAACATTAAGCAATAAAGCAAGATTTAACACAAGGATTTTATTTTTGTATTTACTGATTAAGTTTCTTTCATAGTACACACAGACGCGTGCATAAAAAATCTTTCCTGGCTGCTTAGTGACAAAACCATCTAAGAAGCTGCACGTGACATTGTGTTCTTTTTATTTTGTTGCTTTCGCTTGGGAATGTTGTCGTAAATCTCAGTCTGATAAATTATTTTCTGACATTTTCTGAAAGCTAGATCCCTTATGAAATGTTTTCCATTCCAAACCCTGAAATGTCTGTTCTGTTTGAGGAGGCCGGGGTGTGGGGACATATGGTATTCAAAGGTTGGAAATCCATTGTCACTGCCTGTGAAATTTGTCTGTAGGGCTGTGTTTTTAACTAAGCATGGCCGTTTACCAGCCAGTCTCAGATGTATTGGGGCAAAATGATGTGATTGTTGTGTAGAGTTGGTAGGTCTGATTGATGTCATTTCCTGTGTGCCCCTTGCTACCCAGTTTGCAAGTGGAGTGCCGGACCTGAGGTTGAAGGATTTAGCCTGCAGTCAAGCCCTCCTGGAACGTTACATCATCTTCCCCAGCCCTGAGGGTCTGTATGCAGTGCATGAAGCTGTGTGCACCCTGAATCAGCAGAAGCTGCATGCCATTGAGGAGAGCATGTACGACAACATTGACTTCTTCAAGCTCTTCCGCTTGGTCAGTCCTCTCAAGCTTATTTCTTAAGGGTGACGATTCTTCTTGCTCTCGGCACCACCCATGTCTGATTTAGCACCAGAAGGGGGCTAAAATGGTCATCAGTTCTGCAGGATGGAGTGAGAACTCAGAGCCTTTAACACTTAGCAACTATTTCTTTCATGTAGACTGCGAAGCCAGTTTCCTATCTACAGCTTATAGAAGAGGAAGTTTGGCTAAATGCGAGCAGTAGGGATGCTTTTGAATCCCAGCCCGCACAACCATGGTGGTAAGAGCAGTTCTTAGATACAGGGCTTACATTTTAACAGAATAAACATGGATGCTTCAGTGGGACATTGGGCCATTTGGGGTCTTTCACCCATGTTTTTTAAATTGAGGACGGGTGGGGAAGTGATGGAAAGTTTCAGCAACCAAAGCTACCAATCTGTAGAGCAGGCACGGTCAAAAATAAAATGTGGTTTACTGGGATATTTTTTTCATGTACGTGTAAGGACATATGGTCATCTAAAAATAGACAGTAGATTTGTTCTCCATGTTCTGTGGGTGAAGTCATGAGATTTGAAGTTCTGTCCATCCATTTTCCAAACTGCTTATGCTTCTGGGTTGCGGGGGGTCTGGTGACTATCCCGGAAGCTGCAGGCATGAGGCAGGGAACCACCCAGGATGGGGGGCCAGCCCATCGCAGGGCACACTCACACACCAGTCACTCACACATGCACACCTACAGGCAATTTAGTATCTCCAATTAGCCTCAGCATGTCTTTGGACCGTGGGGGGGGGGGACCGAAGTACGCAGAGGAAACCCTACAACGGCATGGGGAGAACATGGAAACTCCACACACATGTAACCCAGGTGGAGACTTGAACCCTGGTCCAGAGGTGTAAGGCAACAATGCTAACCACTGCACCGCTATGCTGCCCCTTGAAGTTCTGTCACTGTCATGAAAAATATTAATATTAAAATAAAATCAAGGAATAAATTCATAGGCAAATGGTGGTTTATCCTATGCAAAGCTAACACAGGAAAGAGAATATGCTTGCATTCTCTGATTCTAAAGGGACAGTACCACATTGTGTTTGTGTGTGGAGAGCACATGTTTAATTTTAGTTTAATTCAAATCCGCTGCTGTCAAGGGTGGTCGTTACGGTCATTTATGCTGAGGCACTGGGGAGGGTACTGGTGTTATTAGCTGACCTGCCGAACAGCAAAACAAGTCAACGTCCAATCAGGCTGGAGAGGTTGTGAGCTCTGCCTTTTCCGCCACATCCAGATAAGCTGTTTGTCTCCACCCCCATCGTCAAGGCCCACGTCTTTCCGCACGGGTCTTTCCTGTTGTAAACAGCTGTCGGGGACAGTTTCAGTCACAGCCCTTGCACGGGAATTTGCACTTTCAGTACTGCTGCCTCTTGATCTGAAGTGATAAGGGAGGGTGAATGTAAGAGGAAGGATGTTGAATTTTGGAGTTCTCGTTATCTCATAATGTTTCCTGATTTAAATAGTATATATTTTTGTTTGTTTTGCTCTAGTTGAAGACTAGCTATTGAAAATGAGACTCAAACTTTGGAAGAAATACAAGTTTTTTTTTATTAAGGATGATGCTGTGATTAATTTCCAGCTATTTAAAATCTGAAATGCATCTTAAGCCTAATGAAGTATACAGTGATCACAGAAAGTCTTAGGACAGTAAATTTAGTAAAATTCAGTTAAGATTTATTGTTTTTCTAATAAAATCATTACTTTTATTCTTTTGTTTACAAAAAATATATACCACATTAGAAACAATCAGTAGTTTTAAGTAAAATATTAATTTCAAGTAGTAATAAATTGAAACCAAAATTATAGTTCTAAAAGAGTTCTGAAAGAACTTCATTCCCACCATAAAACTTTGATGTTCCTAGTGTTCTCTGGCATCCACAAGTCACTAAGGTAGATGGTATCACAGTGTTCTTAGTTAAAAGTTAATTGACAAGCAGTCTCACTGAGTGCTTTTTAATTAGCAACACCCTTGCAATAACAAAAAACACCAGACATTTGTATTTAGTATCCCTTTGGGAGCCAGTGACTACATTTACAATTAATAGCAAAATGGCAAGAACAGAACTAAATGAGTCCGTCAGAAAAATGATAATACTTAATAAAAAGAAAATGTATCTGTGGCGAAATATTAAGTTTTTCCTGTCAGTAAACTTTTGTTATGAAACCAAAATTGTTACATAATTAAGCAAGCACCCCGACTGCATGTTAATTCATTTCTCTTTTAAAAAAGACAGCTATTATTATACTATGTATTAAATATAGCATGTAAATCCCAGTCAAGTGGTGAGACTATACAGTATAAATGCATGTCATGGTGTAAGGATTCCATGAGCTGCCTATGCATAGGTATCAAAGGCTAAGGAACATCCCCCTACCCCCAAAAAATTTAAAGCAAACAAGAATTTCCCCAAGATAGTATTTCTCCCAGTAATGTACACCTTCCTGTAAGTGTTACATACTGTATGATTGCATTAGAACAATGGACTTTTGGCTTATTCAGGCTTATCCTACAGTTAATGTGTTTACTTACCCATAATCTCTTTCCTTACTCAGCTTCCCAGGGTCCTTGACCGCCACACTACTGGCCCCGATCTGCTATTGTGGGGCAAAGTGCTCTCGGGCATGTTCAAAAAAGCTTCAACACCTGACTATTAGGGTGCAAGATACTGGTTAACGTCAAGGTGTAGAGTTACACATATGAGTAGCACTCAACATCAGCCATGTTTAATTGTTGAACTTTTGCTTGTGGCTATTCAGCTGAGGTAGAAGGTATTGAATGTGACATCATCTGGGGTAAGCTGCCATGAGCTTACAGATGATAAGGGGAAGTAGGTGACCCCATTGTTGTTGACCCAATTATAATACCGTGAGTGCATTCCAGACTGAAGGAAGCGATTATCAGGTATCTTTTCACAAATTTTCAAAATTGATCTTTGACTGAAATTCTATCATATTAATCCCTTGAAAAATACTTGAAATACAGTCCTCTTTCACACATTTTAAAAGGTATCAAGAGAGATGCTAAAGTGTCTATTGTGCTCTCCTGTCTTAGGTAATCTTTGAGATCTTATAGACTGTGTGATCCATTTCTGTCTTGTTCTGGGCTCATCTCCTGCTGTAGAGTCTATCATGAGTGCTGCATGGAAGCACTTTATACCCTTCTTAATGACAGGTCTAATAAAACTTACATACTTATTTCTCACCTGTGTATGGGAAGAGGAGGAACTGACCAACTGTTGTCCTTGAACCCATCCATTCTTTATTTATAATACTTGTAATATATAATCGTGTGCCCTATAATGGGTTGGTGCCCCATCTTGGGTTATTCCTTGCCTTGTACCCATTGTCTCAGGATAGGTTCTGGACCTCCATGACCCTATAATTGTTCCATACCAGCACAAATGGTATAGAAAATGAATGAAAGAATAATCCTGGCTTTCCTCGCCTAGATGTTTCAAAATGTTTATTACCAACTGCTATTAAGTCTGTCTATGATAATCTTCTTTTCTACAGTGCCTTACATCTTTACTGAATTATTAAGTTATTTGGGCCAACTATGCTGAAAAGGGAGGTATATAAAGTACATGTGTCAAGCACTTCACCTTAACAACAGAAACATGAAGGAGATGAATTCGAATTATAACCACAGACCTCTTCTTCATCCTGCTCCCCTTATCACCAGTTATCTGCGGGGAACAGTTCCAAAGATCTTCTGCAGGTCCTCTCTCCCCTTTTTCAGGTGGGGGGGGGGGGCTTCCTCTGTGAGCCAGCTCATGGATGCAGGGTCCAGTCTCTTCTGTGGCTACCCCAAGGAAGCTGCTTCCAGGGTGCTCTCCTTCAATTGGTATGAGGAAAATATGTATAAAGCTTTCTTTGGCAGCAACAGTACAAAGAAGTGGACTGGCTGCGTCTATGACAAGACAGCCAGTGAGTTTGACAGTAGTGGCTTTATCCGCAAACATACCCTCTACCCTGCTGTATTCCATTGATTTCATAGCATGAACTCGCTCACATTCAGGGGATTATATATAATAACATAATGGCTTGATGTACCATAACGCCCTATGATCTCCTGCCATCTGAATGTCATAGGTCCCTACTGTAATGCACTCATGATGGATCTAGAGTCCAACCCAATCTCCAGAGTCATCTGGGCCTCAGTCAAGCCCTTGCTAATGGAAAAGATACTGTATACCCCTGACTCACCCGCGGTGAGGCAAATATTAAGGAGGGTAAGTGATGCACTTCTCTTCAAGTTCCCAGGTGATGTTTTGAGAAGTGCAATAAAAACATTCTACACAAGGTGTCTATCTTGAGTTGAGTACTATGACATACAGTGACTTACCAGAGGTCAAAACTTGGTAACACTTTCTGTGAAAGCCATGTCTATGAACATATTGATAGCATATTATAATGCATTCATAAAGCATTAAGCTTGAACGGTAACACTTTGCTTGAAGCTGTCACCTATAATGCATTATAGGTCAGCATAAGGATGAGTGGTAAAGCATTACAGCATCTTCTACAGCCAGCCACAAGGCATTATAGTGTTGATTATAATACTTCATAAGCTTCAATAAAGCTCTCATCTATAATGCACTATAGATACCTTCATGATGCAGTACAAAGCATCCTTAATTCTTATTCTCAAGCATTATAACGCATTATGAAGGCATCCATAATTTTATGAAACTTCATAAAGCATTTATGATGCATATTAAACATGGGAATGGTTATAATGTGTTATGCCTTTTTATAAATGTAATTTATACTTGTTTTTAATTCTTTATGAATGCATTATAATGTGTTATGAACATATTTATAGAATGTTTTAGACATGGCATTCATACAAAATGTTACCATTTGAACAATTCATCATAATTGCAGTTTAATAATAATTAAAACTAAAGCACAACTGTAACTGTTTCTGTTTAATTGTATTTACAGTGACATTCCCTCTTGGACGTTGCTTTGCCTTGTGCTTTGCAGGACTGGCTTCCAGTTACTATATTCCGATTAGGAGAAATCATCAGAAAATGTATGGATGAGCTATGACTTTTTGCACAGGATAGAAGTGGAAACATCAGGAAATGTCTCTTTATCTTGCACTGTTGCCAAAAGGATTTTAGCTTGACCTTTCTGAATTAGAGTGGTGAAATGTCACCCTAGTCCCATCATCATAGTTTCTTCTAAAAATTATCAAGTACAGTAGTTTTTTCTCTTAGAAGATGCAAGAGAAAGTTCTGGAAGTGTCACCTCTAATGATATTGTGTTAATACATATTGTGTAGTAACACAATAGCTGTACTGTCAATAGGTTACTGTAAGTTATAATGGAAGAAAGCATTAAAGCCTGTAATTAATTAAATCAAATAAGGTTGGTGGACTTATATTATCCTTCTACTTTCCCCTTGAGTGATAAGTTGTGGGAATGTAACATTTTAAAGGATCCCAATTTCGTTGGGAGAGGAATAACATTTTCTGTGATGCTTAGAAGGCCGGGTAAGCGTGCGTGTCTGTGTATGTCTGCCAGGCAAACGCCACGTTTGAGCAGCTGCGGAGACTCCAAGGTTTGGGAAAAGCCTGGGAGGAAGTTGCCCCCCAGCTCTGGGCCTTTTTTCAGAACAGTGTGCACATGAACATGGTCCGGCTGTTTATCACATTTAATTCTCTTACCCCTTTGCTCTGTACATATGCGGTTTGTATGAACGACTTGACCAGTGATGTGTCTGTGTTTAATGATTGACTGTCGTGTGTCAGGTGACTCATAGGTTGAAGGGGAAGAACGGGGCGAGTTTTTCTATACAGATTGCACTTTAGGTCCCATGTCCCCTTTATGTAACTTGAGGTACTGGCATCCCATCCTGGTTCTACTCCTGGTTTATGCTTTTTGCTGCCTGGAATAGGCTCCTGGTGACCGTCTGACCCAGAATAAGTGGTTGATGGAAGGATGGACGGACAGACGGATGGATAATTTGTTCCACAGTTTGCAAGCATATCCTCATATATTTTCTCCACATTATCTGTTAATATTTGTCAGACTTTATTTAGGATCATGTATTATTTTATTATTAAAGCTGTATTGCTTTATTGTTATAATTGTGAAACATTCTGTGCCTCTTTCAGGATATCATCATGAAGCCCATGGTAGTGGATTTTATTGATATTAGTGTAGAAAGTCTTGGGTTTTCCTCAAGACACATACTTAACTTCCTGTTTACTGGACCACCCACTGATCGTTCATATGATATGCCGAATTTTGACTGGAGGGACATTTTAAATCTGACAGATCAAGGCATCCAGTTACTCAACCAGTACGGAGAGGTAATTCCTTGTTATAAGCACCAAGAAATATTGTTATTGAAATCTGTAAAATTAAACTAAATAGTAAAGATCCATTTTTATTTCTCAAATCTGCTTTCAATTCATCCTTAAGCATTTTGTTTTGCCTACTTTTAAATAAAGCTAATATTTAGTATTCAGGGGAATATTTTCACTCATTATTCAGAATATTTTTCATTGCTTATAAGTACTTCAAGTAGACCATATTTGAAACAATTACATGTTGTTATAGCGCTGAATGTTTTTAATATTTTCTTTAATATAGCCTTTGATTCACTGAACTTTATTCATGATATTCTTAACCAGGAAAAGTGCAACTAAGTACAGTCAAGAAAGCTCTGTGTGGGCACTGCCTTAATTATTGTCCCATTAAATTGCTTTTCAGAATCCCAAATCTCTGCTTGTTTCAGGGTGAAACAAATTAAAATTTGTTATGAAAGGTGAAACAAATAAAAAAAACGTCTACTACCCACTGGGTTCTTTTGAGATGATTGAATGGATACTTAAAAAGAACTTCTTTTTCTTTGGGTTGCATTGCATCGCATTAGAGTAGACAGAGCTCTCTGTCACCTGCTCAGTTTGTCTTTTTAGCCTCCCGGTTCTGAGGCTGACGCCCCGAAAATGCATGGGGTGTATAAATGGAGAAACATTGTTAAGCACGAGTAGGATCTGCTCCTCATTTAGCCTTTGTCCCCGGTCGGGCTAAACAGTACTTCAGTGTGACAGATAAGCCCATCTGATTGAGCCGAATTAGGCACAGCTGTCAGTCTGCACCAGCTCCTCAGTTTAGGCTTCAGTTAGTATGGACTGTCAGTCTGTGTCCATAGAGATCGTTTTTCCGGGAGTTGCCTCAAAATGTGGATCACATATGCAAATACACGTCTATCATCGCATTCACACAAGTGACGCCCGTTGTTGTTTATATCTATTATATGCTTCACTTTTCGCGTCATGTGTTTTATCGGATGTTGGAATGACACGTTCGGCTTTCAGGCCTGGTCTTGGACCTTTTTGGGCTGTATTGTACAGTATTTTGAATGGGGTTGTTAGATACGCTTTGCCTGTAATAGGGGGCCACTGCTGAGGTGTCAGGGAGCATGAATCTGAGGTTTGAGGACCGCCACTCTTTGGCAGAAGAATCTTTCTGGATGTGTGGTGTTGGATCTTATTCCTCACACATCCCATGTTGGAGAATGTGACCCCCCCCCACCCCCACATGCTTTATTTTCAAGTGCTTGGACCTGAACAAGTTTGTCAGCCTCTCTGATGAGGGTCAGATGATGGTCAAAGCCCTGGACCTGCAGGGAGAGAATAAGCTCTGGACTGGACTTGTCTTCCTGGACATGACCCCTTGAACTTCTGAGCTGCCAGCTCACATCAAGTTTAAGATCCACATGGACATCGACTCTGTGGAGCGAACCATCAAAATTAAAAACAGGTGTGTCCTTTAAGAACAGCAGTAAACACAAATGCATAAAAGATGACAAGGTAGCTTTCTTTGTGTTTCTTATTGCTGGAAGATATATAGTCAGTGCTTTTCTCATTACCCTGCTTCCTGGAGAACAACTGTGTCAAATTTTTTAGTCTTTCAACGCATTAGATTCCTATTTCAGATGGATTTATCCTCAAAGCCCCACATTCTCCTGCACCTCCACCATCATTATCCATCATGGCATCTTTGAAATAGGAGACTTATGGAATCATCAAGCAGCTTTTGGGTACATCTGTGTGTGTGTCATCCACAGCATTGCTTAAGATAATGAGATACATTTTTTGGCTGAAAACTGGTCAAGGAACACATTTCATTCATTACAAATTTATTGGCAGAGGAAGAACAATCAATAATTTCTTCTTCACAGTAAGCACATCTTGTGTTTAAGCATTTTAGTAATGCGTTCCAACCTAGATTTTTGATATTTATTGTGTAATATATCTCTATGTTCTTGTTGGAATCCTCTATTCAAATCTGTGATAGGAAGCATAGGTACTTTTGCATGGATACTCCTCAGTTCAAGGGGCACATGGAAACCAGTGGCCTTTTCCTTTTTACGATTGTAATGATTGAGGTTCAGGACCCCCATATTTCTGGCCCCTAAGCGAGCAGTTTAATGCCCCACGTTCAGCTACAGTTGCAGAGATTGGTTCAATCTGTCGTTCTCTGGCTATAATTGACTTTAGAACTTTATCGGTTAATAAGTTGAGAGTAGTTGAATACTTGTGCTTGTCTTCACCTGGCCTTCCTCGTGCTGCTGTGCTGCCAGTTGCTGTGTGAATTTCTTCTGCATTCCATTGACTTCACATGTTTAACTGCACCATTTCTCATCAGATTCTGGAACCCGGGTCCGCGGGCCGATTCCATCAGCGACCTGCGCTATGCGTGGGGAGTTTTTGCCTACCTGCAGGACATGACCTGAGCATGGCATCATAAAGGCACAGACGAACACAGATGGGCCCCTGGGAGTCTGTCTCCAACAGATGCCCTATCCTTGCTATGTGGATGATCTGTGAGAGGCTCACACCTTTCTTTCTCTTTGTTAGATTTTTATCCTGCTATAATAATAGAACAGAGCAATAAACATGCAATATACAGCATTAGTCCAAATAATGAATGTTTGCAAAGTGCTATTTGCCTTGCTTTTATATCACTTTGGGCATAAGCATCTGCTAAATATCCATAAATCCATCTTCTGTAACTGCTTGTCCTATTCAGGGGTCTGGAGCCTATTGGCTCAAGGCAGGGATCAACCCAGAATGGGGCACCAACCTATTGCAGGCTACACTCACACACCTTTCACAGCTATGGGCAATTAGGGAACTATGATTAACCTCAATATGTGTTATGAATGTACACAGGTACAAGAGTACCCTGTGGAAACCCAATGGCAACACAGGGAGAACATGCAAACTCTACACACACACAGCCATGGGGGAGATTGAGTGACTTCAGAGGAGACATCGAAGGTGCTAAGCACTGCACCACTGTGCCGCCCCATCTGCTACATACATAAAATACAATTACCAACCCAGTCAAATGCTCCAAATGATTAAATCTGTCCTCTGACCCTCAGATATTAACCCTCAGATATTAACCATATGAAAAAACGAATTAGGAAAAAGATTTTTGAGCATACGGCAATAATCATCCATTAGTAATAAAAAAAAATTAAAAACAGGTTCCTGAGATAGATAGATAGGTAAGCAACAGGTGTATTTGCTTGGAAGGCATGGTGGCTCAGTGGGTGGCATTGTTGCTGCCAGAGGTAGCCATTTCTGGTCCAGAAAGTAGAAATCCAGACCAATATTTTGTTCCAACTAACCTGTTGAGCATAAAGAGTCACAGTCACAGAGTACTCAACAGGTTCTTGTCACCTCCCCCCTACTCCCCGTCTGTATCTCAAATTTTACTGTATTTGACTCTCCCTGCCTCCCCCTGGAGGATGGGCTCCCCCTTTGAGTCTGGTCCCTCCCAAGGTTTCTTCCTTCTAGGGAGTTTTTCCTTGCCACTGTCGCCTATGGTTTACTCACTGGGGGCTTTGGGTGGGGATGCTGTAAAGCGCTTTGAGACGATGTAATGTTGTGATAATGCGCTATAGAAAAGTTTATTTGTTGTTGTTGTTGTTTGTTGGTTGCAAGAAAATCTAGGTCTGGATTTTTACTTTCTGGACCTGAACTTTCCACCTCTGGTTGCTGCACACTTTGAGAGAAAGGGATTTAAATCCCACCTCTGTTCTATGTGTGTGGAGTTTTTATGTTTTGTTCGTGTTGTGCTGATTTGCTTCTGTAATCCAAAGACATGCATTTCGGCTCTCGACAGGGTCTCACCCCACCCCAGCAGAGGGAGTGTGACTGTTCATCAGACTGTTCCTGCAACTGCTCCGTCTGCGTGAAG
>JAODJW010003937.1:15545-31146 GCA_026777045.1 Hyperopisus bebe | reverse complement strand
CAAAGTACAAATGTTTTAGCATAAATTATAAACGGTTTCAACCCAACTGATTGTCAAGATCCTTGTGTTGTGAAAAAATTGCAAACTGCATGTGCATAATATGCTTTAATCATACAGTGGTAACGTTTTAAAATCCAACATAGACCAATTACCTACCACCTTTTCAAGCTTTCTCCTGATAGAAGTCTCTCTGTGTGGAGAGTACAGACTACTGTGGGGCTGAGGTCTTTACCTGACTGCATTTGGGCTGTCCTGAGGGCCCTCATCAGGGCTGGCACTGCCCAGGATTCGCCTACGAGCCTCTGCATACTCTGCCTCCCTCTGCGCCAGGGACTTCACTTGAGGGAGAGGTCGGGGGGGCCCGGCAGGGGGGTGCAGCGAACCGTTGCTGGGAGGTCGCTTCAAGATGCGGATCTGGGGCTGCTGTGCTGCAGGCGGGGTACCGTCCTGGATCATGATGGCCGTGGTCTTAAGGGGACAGTGACCAGAACCGCTGTCCAAAATTCTGCTGGAGCAAACATAGGTGTCAATGCAACCTGAATTTCATCAGTGTCACTGGGTTAGTTAAAATGGCTCTTATACAAGGGCTGACTAAGCACCAAAAACTAACAGTACTACAAAAACCAGTTAACCATTGTAAGACATGGTTTGACCCTGGAATGACACTGTGTTACACAATTTCCTCCACCCTACAACCAGTTATACCTTAATGCAGCTCTTCAGTAGTCACAACCCATAAAATAATCAAACAAAATATTCCAAAGTGAAACGACATGGCATCTTTATTTCCATCCTATTTATTTCTCAGTCTATACATATACAGACATAATCCACAGACAAGACATACCTGGGATCACTTTAGACAGCAATTAAGATCATTCTTAGTGACACCCACCTATGTTTTTGGTTTATCCTCAGTTTCTCCCCCCGTCTCTGCATTTCCTGCATTCGGGGAGATTGAGAAAAGGTGAACGGGCACCCTTTGCCAGAAATCCAAAAAAGTCAGAACAGAGAGAATGTAGGAAAATTAAGTGATTAAGAAAGGATTTGGTTAGTGGGTCATCTATTGCATAAAGTCATTGCGAGCAAAATCATAGATATAAAAGACAGATAGATACATACATGCATACACACACACAGAGCTTGAACACCGCAGAATGGACTGCGAATAACAAACTGTGTTTCAGCAGATCAGAGCAGTGTGTTTATGGCTAGGGTTGTTGTACTTGTCATCAATTTAAATTTAATTAAAATATTTGACCCTACGATATATGTTCATAAAATGTACGCAAAACGATGGGGACCAAGTCAAAGCTTTGCTCGTTTGCTTTGCAGTAGGGATTCCCTAGTCGGGCGTGTGGACAAATATCGTGTACAATGAGTCAAAAAGCACTTTTTCTTTTCCAGGATAAAACTAAATGAATAACGAGAGACACTTCATACGTATTTTTCTTTCATTTCTTTGCTACTCGGTGTATATCTGTATCACTATATGAATGCCTGCAAAATCAGCCAAGTATCCAGCGCTTGCTAATTAACACAAAAAAGCTTTACGTTCATTAGTCTGCGGTCAAATAAATCATATCAATAACAATAAACTTTATAAAGCTGGTTGAGAGAAAGAAGTGGTTTCGACTTCGGGGATAATGAAAGGAGGGCTGTTAGCCAAGTTAAATTTAGATAACCTTGCCGCGGTAGCCCATGTGCTACACAAGACAGGAGTTTGAGACCGGCTTCACTTCATTGTTTTTTTTCGAAGAACATACACACACGACATTCTTTTACTTGAGGAATCACTCGCTAAATACTGTCAAAACCTTCAGGTATCGCTTTTAAAGTAAAAAATGTACGAACAATGCCTTCCTCGCGCTGCAGTAATCACCGTCCTGCCCCTTTAACTGTCGGCCGACTTCCTCGCGCCGCACCTCGCTACGTCCCCACGTCTAATGCAGCACTGGCGCCTCGATGGCTGAAATGCTTTCCCAGGGTATTCCCTAAGTCTCCGAGAGTTTGTAAATAGCGAGTACCCACTACAATCCTGTCTCTTACCCCTCCCTCTGCCGGATCTTCCCAGCTATCTGAGATCTCATCATCCATATTCCGACCGCCCGGACACAGAGACCCCCAATGCTCTGGCAGCACGCAGCCACGCGTACTCTTCTTCTCGCGAACTGCTAGCATGAAGATCAGCTGGAGTAATACTGCTACCTGCTGTACTGGAGGGGAAATTGTTTTATCATTATGAATCATGAGTCACAGTTGGTAAGTACTTTAAATTCTGTGCCAGCATGATGGTTCACATTCCCAGGGTCAAGAATTCTAATCCCACCTCCATCCTGTGTGTGGAGTTTGCATGTTTTCTCCAAATTGCACAAGTTTCCTCCCGCTATGCAAAGGTATGCGGTTAACTTAACTGGCATCTCTAAAATTGTACGTTGTGTGTGTATATATATACCACGAAGGGTGTCCTCTCGCCTTGTGCCTATGCTGACTGGGATGGGCATTGCCCATCAAGAAGATATAAAATGAGAAGTGTGGAATAATGTAAAGTGCATTAAAGTGCCATGTTAGCGATTAGGGGTCCTCATTTAGCATTCAGGCAGCCTAAGACTTATTCCGAGTCTCTCCATTTTGCCCATTAGACTGCAGTTTTACCTCCCAGACCGCAGCAGAGAGAAAAGGCCGTTGTTGTGGTGGATTGAATAATTTCTTTTTCTTAGCTTTGTTTTATTGTGCCTATAGCGCCTCCTGTAGGTCACTTGGGAGTAGACACCTGAACGAAGCATCCTGTATAGGCACTTCTCTGGGGCTTAGCGCAGCTCCTAGGCCAGGTGATCATGTTCCCAGTGGCAGGGAGCTGGGGGCTAAGGGCCTTGCTAGGAGACCTGCAGATGTGCCAAGTATACAATATACATAGTAAATAAAATAACACAAGTAATGGTAATGAATTTAGTTATTCAAGAGAAATATTTGAAAGAATTCCAATCATTTATCCTGCTACAGGGCCTCTCCTGCGCAGTGGTACACCTTGTACAGGATGCCAGTATGGTCTGATGGTGATGATCTTTCATCCAGAATAGTTTATATTTGCAGTAAGCCAAAGTTTGCCTTTCACCCACAGGTTAATTTGGTTCATTCTGGTTTATTTGGGCAACCATTTGGTCCAGGGATTAAACTGCATGGTCATGCAACATCCAGAGAGTATATGGCTGCTTTTAGAAGCAGATGCTGCCGATGGTGCAAACTCTGTTCCCTCATGGTGTTCCCATATTCTAAGATAATTATTCCCCTCCGACACACTGCTAAATGAATTTAACTGTGTTCATAGGATGAAGTCAGACTCTTTCCCTGCCCCCCCCCCCAATCCCCAGATATAAACAATGTGAGCAGCTTTTCCTCTTGCAGACAAGACATCTAATATCCCATTTAGAACTTTCCAGCATTCCAAGAGCAATTGGAGCTCTGAAAAAAAGGTTGACCTACTCCTTATTAAGCCCTTCGTATTAGTATATTAAATGTTTCTACTGGGACCTAAAAGCCTAAAATAAATGTATTAAATATGATCATTTAAGCACATCCTTTTTTTTTGCTGATATAAATTGTATATCTAATAGGAACTATTCGTAGATGTTTTAAGTTCCTTGAAACTTTGAAAGCCTAAAAAATTAATTTGATCAATTAAAAAAAATTCATATTGCTTATTATTTTTTGTCAGAGAGTAGCAGCATATCTATGTTTTTGATCTTATTTGATATTGTAACACTGTATAATAGAATTATATTCATTTAATGCCAGTTCTGGGGGTGGCACAGTTGTTCTGTGAGAGGAATAGGTCTTCACACATCCAGAGACATGGGCTTTTGTTGCACCTCAGCTCTTCTCAGTGTATGGCCTCTTTTTTCCTCTACATGCCTCTCATTTGTAGAAAGAAATGTTGCTCTGTTGAACAGGTGTCTTTTTAAAAATTGCCCTCAGTGTACAATTTTGTGTAAAATCCTTCTGATGCACTAGAATGTCTTCCAGGGCAATTTTTCCCAACCCAATCCCATGGGACCCCGAGACGGCCCACATTTTTGCTCCCTCCCAGCTCTGTATCAGATGTTTTATTTTGCTACCTGCTGGGAGCTGGGAGAGATTAAGAACGTGCACTGTCTGGAGGTACCCAAGAACTGGATTGGACTGGATTGTTTTAGGGTTTACTCTGCCTTTTTTATGGGATAAGCTTGAGGATCACCAATAACCTGAAATGGTCTCTGAAGTGTTTCAAGGAATATATTTGCAAGAACAATTAGCTGGAACATGCAGTTCAGTTGCTTATTGGCTATGTTTAGCTGCTGATGTAATAAATACTAATAGCATATAAATACTGATACTGCGCCAAGCTTCAGTATGATTTACAGTAATATGATCACAAGAGTCATTGCACCTTAAACAATTTATCTTATTTTCTTATAACTCTTTATCTTTAATTTTAAATACTTTTTGTATATTTCTCATTTTTTTATGTTGTTAATTTACATTTTTGTTAATATGTATTTGGTTGTATTAATATTTGGTTATCCTTCTACCCTGTATTATTGCATAGTCTGGAGAAACACAATTTTATTTCACTGCTGGTGTACCACTACATTGATGCATGTGACAAATAAAAATCTTGTATCTTGAGTCAGTGAATCTTTCCATCTAGGAATAGCTTTGTATCACTTCTGTGAGATGGGGGAACAGCACTGCTATTGACTGAATTAATTTAGGCAGAAGATAGCTTGCTGCTAGGATCTGTTGGATCTGGCATTGCAAGTGGCTTACCTGGAGTTCTTTAAGAACCTGCTTAAGTGGGCCTGAAATCTTTTTTTTTAATCCATTGCAATATACATTAACCTAGATGAAAAACTGATATTTATTAAAATGGATTTTGTTTGTGTTATGCATAAACAAATAAGAAAAAAGAGGGCAGAGCACTTTATGTCATTGGCAGAAATTCAATGAGTAAATTTAAAGTGACAATAATTAACCGCTATATGACAGAGGGTGAATATAGATAGATAGATGTCTGTATTGTCACTATACAAGTACAGCGAGATAGCGTTGAAGCAAAAACCAGCAGATGCATATAAGAAAGCAGCATTAGGAAAGAGAAATATTTTTGTGTATTTTGTTCACTACTGTCTTTTCATATTATCTTTTGAAAATTGTTAGATACCAGTTAAACATAGAGAATCCCATAGAACTTGCAGTAGAGTCTTCGTCGCAAATAGACCACATAGGGCTCGCTCCCGAAATTTTTCCTCGCTTCGTCCCTCTGTACGTGCGCGCTCCCGTGGCCGACCCGGAATGGTGATCCTGCCGACGAGGAAGATGGCGTCCGTGTGGATACTAATGAGCGCTTGCTAGCACTGAGAAAGTGATTGTAGGTGAAATACGGCAAGATGGGTAAATGTTATTAAATGCGGACATAACAGTTTGAGGCCAGGGGAAAATTACGGGAAAGTGGGTGGTTCGCGTAATCGCATTTCCTAGACATATAGTGAGATCAAGCTAGCAACTTAGCTTTCCTATCTTGTCTAAATTGCCCAGCCGCTTCAATTATTGGCATTCAGGGTGGTGCCGGGGCCGGAGAACCAACATATACGAAGTTCCTTGGTTCGGTGCCAAAGGTGGACGCCGTTGGCAAGTTGCGGGAGGCCGGGAGAGCAGAGAAGAGCTCTGGGAGATAGGCGAGGTGAGAGGGAGAGAGATGCAATTTCAGCTGGGATGAGGAGGGACTAGTAGCTGGGTACCGCTCTAGATGGCTTCCCAGTGCTAACTAGAAATTTTATTTCACTGACTGACTTGTATTGTGCACGTATCGGTGGATCTTCTGGGTCTCCCGAGGTTTTATGTTTTGTGCTGATTTTCCTTGGATAACTGTCGCTGTAAGATATGTGATGATCACATTGGTAACTTGCTTTGGTAGCCTGACTGGGGAAATTAGCTCGCGTAGCTAACAGTTAGCGCTACACCCATGGCCGTTTGGCTCTGGTCCGTTACACCGGCTGTTTTACAGGCGTTGTTCTCCAAACGCCTTTAGCCCTTTTTAGCCTTGCCTGGTTTACAGGACCTATATTAGGCAGCCTAATGTACGGTTAAAACTTGTTGCCAGGTAGCTACATAACTAGCTGACTGGCTAACTACCCATTGTTCTCTGTCTCAACGTTGGCAATTGGTCACACTATTTCACGTTTTTTTTCGTGTTTTGCTGCTTGTATTTTTTTTTCTAAAAAGCGTTATAACTTTAATTACTACAGAAACAAGACAGTTGTTACGGAGTGTTCTTTAACCTAGCTGTTCTGCAGCTAAGTCATGTACCTTAACATTTATGCTATAGTAACGATAATTAAAAAAAACACTACGTCTTCCACGAATTAAATTGTGCTACGTAGATTAACATACACGAATTGCTTAATCTTGAAGGGTTTTTTTTATAATATGTATTTCAACAAATGGGCGTTGGATGACACTCCCATTAGAACGAAAACAATCTTTGAAAGAAAAAAAACGGCCGTGGAACATGTTTGGAAAATCGTGTAATGGTATTATCATGGATTGGAGGAGAGCTAAGGGATGCAGCTGGAAAAACACTGGAAAGCAAAGCTTAATCATACCTTGTTAAAAGTTACGTTTCCTAACATTTGTGTTACGGCTCTAAGTACAACTCAGATTTAATGTTTATTCCTAGTGTCACATTTCTGCACATAAATTTCATATCGATTTCTTATGTTAAAAATAGTAGCTGTTATGTGATACCATGTTCTGTCTCTTTTTCTTCTTCAATGTTCCCCATATGGAGAGTAATTCTTGTGTAGGTTTTTTAAGTAATTCGAAAAAAGGAAGCCTTGTCTTTACTGACTTTTGAATGCAAATGCAAGCCTAAATATTAATATTGTTTGTGTGTGTTTCTTCTCAGTCAAGTCATCTGCATGGCTTGGTAGCTACCCTATTCATCCACTGTCCTGCCTCTCTTTCAGTGCCTGTTACAGTGCAAAGCATTATTTAGGCTTATCGGTACGATTTACTTTCCATTTTTCCTTTACTGGTGTTCACTAACTGTGAGATCATGCAGGGGCCCCATTAAGCACTTGTGTACTGGTGCTAACCCCTTTTCCAGTTAAAGTTGTAGAAGGCTGTTTTCTGTGTTCATTTAAAAAGAAATCTCTTCTGTATACTTTCCACTTTCTTGCTTCTCACACAGCCAGCATGTCCCGTGTTACGGACAGTGAAGATGAAGGCTTGGTTGCTATGGACACAGAGGAGGTTGGGGTAGGATTAGAGCGGGTCACTGCAGAGAAGAGAGAGACGAAGCCCAATATCAGAAAAAAGGAGGGAGTATGTGAGAGGACGATGGGACAGCTGCCAGAAGAGGTGCTGGAGTATATCCTGTCCTTCCTCTCTCCATATCAGGAGCACAAGACTGCTGCTCTTGTGTGTAAACAGTGGTATCGCCTGATTAAAGGTACATCTACTCAGATGCAGGTTACCCCTGCCATGGTTAGTTAGGCAACCTAATGTTTTTGATCACTACTGTTCAGCACCTATATCTGGAGATCTCATTATGTGAAATGTCATTAGCACTGTTCAAGTGTTATGGAAGTGTGTCGTATACCCCATAAAGCACAATTATTATATATTAGTACATACCGGTGTGACCTTTTTTAAGGCGTCAACAACGTGCCGCTATATGTGAAAACAAGGTCCTGGGCTTTTATCCCTCACGTGCCTCCTTAACCTCTCGCTTTCAGGTGTGGCGCATCAGTGTTACCATGGTTTCCTGAGAGCTGTGCAGGAGGGTAACATTCAGTGGGAAAGCCGAACGTATCCCTACCCCGGCACCCCCATAACGCAACGATTCTCACACAGTCAGTAACTGGCTTCCCCCCACCCCCATGTTATATGTATTTGTATTTATTTCCCTTTTATGTTGTAGTGGTGTTTGACGTTTGCACTTTTCTGAACTTAGTAAATTTCTTGAGGAAAATGAGCTTGTATGTGTTGTAGGTGCGTGTTATTACGACCTAAACCAGTCGATGTATGTGTTTGGGGGCTGTACCCAGAGCAGCTGCAACGCAGCTTTCAATGACCTTTGGAGGCTCGACCTTAACAGCAAGGAGTGGATCCGCCCTTTGGCCTCAGGTATGGTTCCTAATGTAGTTCTTTTCAGAATGGTGAGAGTGCTTTTGTGGCCTTATGGCACTTTTCCATTGGCATACAGGGACCGAGCCATACCTGTCCCGTACAGCAAAGAGAGCCTAGTTACGGCATGGTTCCAGCTTGCTTCAGTTCTCCCACTGCAGAAGGGTCCTGCTCGTTTAAGGTGTGGCCAGCTTGGAGAGAGACAGTGACAGAAAACCATAGAGACGCTTATTTACTTTATTCCCATGGTGTACATGATTTACCATATGCTAACTTCCGCAAGCATGTCTGAGAATCACCGTAATATGTTAGCATCAAGCGATAGAAGAATTTGCATTATCTTGCAAAAATTTGCATTACAAATCCATTCGGTTCAGCCTTCCTGTAGTACGAGCTTGGAAATTTACAAGTTCCGAGTTATCAGGAATGCATAAATACATCATGATGTGTAATTCTACTAATGATGAGCAGCATATAGAATATGCCCCTTTTCTGTTTGCATAACCCCTGCGTATCGACGCAGATCGCTGGTTCTTTCTTGTTCCCGTGTATTTTGACCAATCGCCTGGTGGTTATGGGACCAGCCTGGTTCAGGCACGCTAGCAGAGCTGTGTCAGCATGGGTACGGCTCGCATACTTTACAATGGAAATCCATCAGTTTGCGGTACAGGTTGGTTCAGCTCGGTTCCTGGTAGCAGTGGAAAAGCACCATTGTTTTGCTTGTCACTACAATAGCAGGTCCCTCCCTCTGGCTTCTTTAGGTTCTTACCCTTCACCAAAGGCAGGGGCGACTCTGGTTGTATTCCGTGACATTCTGGTTCTTTTTGGGGGTTGGACTCGCCCCAGTCCGTATCCCCTACACCAGCCAGAGAGGTTCTTTGATGAGATCCATACCTATTCCCCATCCAAGAACTGGTAAGGAAGCATTCATCTTGCCTTCCCATCCCTATGGAATAATATCTCCACCACTCCAGCAAACTCTTTGCTTCACTCCTCCCAGGTGGAATTGTATAGTGACGACCCATGGACCACCACCAATGGCTGGCCATTCAACCTCCGTGATTGGTAGCAGAATGGTGGTGTTTGGTGGCTCTCTTGGAGCACGGCAAATGTATGTAATGACTTACATAGGGGCTGAGTACGGGAAATGTACGGAATACCCATTCAGAAATGTATTATTTTCAGAATAAGTTTGAAACCAAAGCCTGCACTTTACACTGCAAGAAGTGTGATGTGATATATTATTGTAACATTGCAGTTTTAAATCTCACCTGGAATTGTGCTTAAAATCAGTTCATTTTCTCACTAATTGGTCTATTATGCTGTCTGTTCTATTTTAATTGAGAATATGCTGTATTATGCTTAACTTGTTGGCTGTCTTGCTTTTCTGTGAGCAGCAGATAAACTATAATATATCGCTTATTCTGGCATAGCTAAGGACCTGTTAATGGTTCCTGGCAAATGTATATGCAGTATAACACTAGACAAAGCACAATCTTCTCAATTACTGCCCGCTTTAGTCTTGTGTGCTTTTTTTTGGTAGGAGCAATGATGTTTGGGTTCTTGATCTAGAGCACTGGTCTTGGTCCAAACCATCTATTTCTGGCCCTACACCCCACCCTCGAGGGGGGCAGTCACAGGTATGGACTGAGTGGATATAAGATGCATTTAAACCTCTTGACATCTGTAATTTTTCTTACTCTCCTCTTTTCCCTTCACTTTTCAGCTCTTTGTTATTAATGTGTCAATGCATTGCACTGTTTTTCCAGATTGTGATGGATGAGAAGACGCTCTTGATATTGGGGGGCTGCGGAGGTCCCAATGCTGTGAGTATTACCTGAATGTGGCCACTTAACCAGTTCAGCAGTTATGATGGAATCTTATTTTAACAATGGCTGTGCCTCAGAATTTATAGTAGTCACTGACTGGAGATATGCACCCTGAAAAAACCCTGAAGCAGGTAAAATAATTTTTTTTTCTTTCTTTGGAGGGGGAATTTTTTCACAGGATTAAGTTTAGATTAGGGCTGTCAGAGTTACGGCAGAGTATAATTTCTTTGCATTAACTTTGGTATCCCAGTGGGAGACTATTATGAACAAAGATTTTCGATTTTTGTAATGTTCCGTCCTGGTTGTAAATAATGTGGGACATTCAGTCGTGACGTTGCACAGAATCCATGAATTCACAGCCTAAATCAAAACATTGTTAGTGTCTCATGGGGTAGCTTTTGCTGAAAAATGGTGAATAAACATGGTCAGCCAATTCCTTTCATTTAAAACAATTGCCTAAAAGCTCAGGATAAAAATATCACCATTTGCAATATTTGTCTTATTTTATTGAAGGCTAATATATTAGTAGCTGCAAGCCTAATTTTTAGCCCATTTTCAATGGTTAACTATCTGGTCAGGCTTTGGTTTTTAGAATCATCTGTCAAGTGTTAGGTTTAGAGTTTTTTTTTTTGTTCTTTACCTTCAGTTTTGAAATGTGTCATAAATGTGTCTCTTGGTGGACATAGTGGAGTGAAAGGCTTGAAACTTCTGTTTTGGAATAAATACATTTCTATACTCAATATACAGACTATAAAGCCTTTTTTTGGATGGTATTGAAACATGGTTGCATATTCATTTAATCGGCAAGGCGTGCAATTAAAAAAATCGTTTGACATTTCAGTACATGAACAAATTGGAAACCAACACCTAACCACTAAGACTGACTGTGTGTGTGTGTGTGTGTGTGTACGTACACACATATCTTGTACATATTGAACATACGCATCATTGTATTCCATGGATGGGAAATACATATGGTTTTGGGGCCAGTTGACGGCAATGAACACTTAGCTCATTAGCACAATAACCCAGAAGTATTTGTCACATTGTGTTCAAATTTTGGGTGAAGATCTGGAATTGGATAAAATATTTATTTAGAAAATCAGCCAAAACTGCAGTATTGCCACATACTGATAGCAAAGAAAGGGGCTGCCTCAGACGCTTGAACTTGTCAGCATTTATACGACAGGTAACATGCTTACAATTTATTATTAAATCTGGCCAGCAAATCGATCTTTCATTTTTCCACAGAAAATTGTTTTATTGTTCCACTGCAAGTTTCACCTCCATCCCTGGAGATTATTAGACAAAAGTTTATCAGTTATTGATCGGATTCTCTGATGCAGAAATATGGGGATGCAAAAAGGTATTCATTAATGTATGAAATGTAATTGAGCTGCAAAAATGGTTCCATCTGCCCAATTTTTGTTCCGCTCCTACTATCTCTTCCCTGCACTTTCCAAGTTTGTGCTGGTACTTGTGCTCCCTGTTTTAAGAGAGCTTGAAAAGCCTTCTAAACAAGATCGATGTTACATTCCCTTCGTCTGTCGTGACCCCTCCCTGCCTGTGGTATTCCAGCTGTTGAAGGATGCCTGGCTGCTGCATATGGGCCCCTCCCCGTGGTCCTGGCAGCAGCTGCGGGTGGAGAACGAAGAGTACGGGGCCCCAGAACTGTGGTGCCATCCCGCTTGCCGGGTACGTAGGGGGGGGGCACCCCTAACCATATCCTGGCGCTTCATGTCTTGCTTCCTCCAGAGTTTTCAGAGCAGATCAGCTGGCTTAAATGTGCTTCCCTTTCTCTTCAGGTGGGTCAGTGTGTGGTGGTCTTCTCCCAAGCTCCGTCTGGTCGTGCCCCTCTCAGTCCCAGCCTGAACTCCCGCCCCTCCCCTATTAGTGCTACACCTCCAGCCTTGATCCCAGAGCCACAGTCTTTGCGCTCTCAGTCCCCCGTACGAGGTGGGGCCACAGGCGTGGTCCTAGGTGCTCCTGTAGAGGCCCCCTGTGTGAATGGTCGCTGGGGGACACTGAGGCCTCGTCCGTCACCCAGAGCCGGTGCCCGGGAGGGGAGTCCTTCGTCTTCCCAGCAGCAGTCGCCCTCACAGGGCCCCGATAGCCCTCCTTTACCGCCACTGCCACCCTTGCTTAACGGGTCCTCCCCTTCCCCCCGCACAAGCCCCGCCCAGGCTGCCTCCCCCCCCTCCCGCCCACACGCCCCAGGTGCTTCTGAGCAGGGCTGGGATTCCCCTACCTCGTTTATCACTGCCTCGTCCTCCGCTGTGGATCATGCGAGCTCCAACGGCCTCCGCACCCCGCCCAGCTCACCCCAGACCCCGACGGGGGCGGTCTCTCCTGGGGCTCTTCGTCGAGGACTGGAAGCGGTCAAAGCACTCTCTGCGTCGATGTCATCATCATCTTCGACCTCACAGTCCCACGTCGGAGGAGGCGGCGGCGGTGGAGGGACGTCTGGCCCTTCGTCATCCTCGTCTAGCCCGCCGAATCTCGGCCAGGCTGCCGGAGTGGACGGACACTCCATCCCTCCGATCGCACGCCGTCTCGGTCACCACCCACCCCAAAGCCTAAATGTGGGGAAGCCCCTCTACCAATCTCTCAACTGCAAACCCATGCAGATGTACGTGCTGGATGTCTCTCGAGCCAAGCAGAGCGGCGTCGTTTCCTGGAAAGTGTTCGGGGGTGGAGCTGGGGGTGCGGGGGCAGCGGGAGCCGTGGTGGGCCCCCCCGAGACCAGCCTCCACACTGTGGTCCAGGGCAGAGGCGAGTTAATCATCTTTGGGGGCCTCATGGACAAGAAGCAGAATGTGAAGTACTACCCCAAGACCAACGCTTTGTACTTTGTACGCGCCAAAAGATAATGAGCTGGAGCAGAGGGAGACCTCGCCGAACTGTACAGAGCTATACCTGCGGTGTGGTTGTGGTCATTTAAGATGGATATCGGGGATAAGGATAAAACATGGATGCTTTTCCAGCTTAGCCTTCCCCTGCCTTCAGCCTTCTATAGGTTGTGTTTAGGCTTTTATTCAGTAAAAACTGCAGAGCTGTCAGCGCAGTAGAAATCACTCCTGGCTCTACGATTGTAGTTATAACAGAGAAATGGTTCCCTCCAGCATCTACACAACTGGGAAGAATGAATGACAGGGGGTCCGAGCATGTCCGTCCTCGTCCCTATCTGTCCGTCCTCGTCCCTATCTCTCTTGAAGAGAGGAACAGAGTGGCTTATCCTCTATCGTGGAACACAAGCAAAGGTTCTTTCAAGCAGTGGTGGGGAAAATGACTTTTGCAGTTTTTTTTTTTTTTTTTTTTTTTTTTAACTTTCCAACTTTTAAAGTGCTTTGTTTACAAGTGTGTGTGTGTGTGTGCGTGTGTAACAGGGAGAGGCTTTTTCGGATCAGTATTTGGATCCATGCTTAGAGATTTTTGGCCTCTAAAATAAAGCATAATGAAAGATGAGTGACTGATGAATCTTTTACTGTCAGAAAGATGTTTATGTAAAACTAAACTGAATGAATGTGTCCTTAAAATAAAATGGAGAATTTGAGCTTGAAGTGACATGATGTAGATGTGTGCTTAAGTCCTGTATCACCTATGGAAAATTTTGAAATTGGAGTTTTACTAGAAACTGATAAAAGCTTTATGAAAGCAAATTACACACTGCAGTGCAGAAGTATACAATATTTGATATATGAATTACTTTGTCGCAGTATGAAATGGAGTTTGGTTTCTTTTGTTAAACCATTAAAGATTGTCGCAGTTCTCAAAACCCATATGCCAAATAGTGGTTGTTAATGGTGAGTTCAAAATATAGCAAAATATTTTAGTTGCTTATTAGATGGTTTTATCCAGAGTGGTGCCATTTTTGAGTTCAGCAGCTCCATGCAGCTAAATACTTCTATGAAGTAACTCCAGGTACTTTAAATGCTGTTTGGTCCTGAAATGGTTTCAGTCTCTCTTATGCAGTGTACACTTCCCCAGTGCATTCCACCCCTGAAATGTTTCTTAATTGACAGTTAAATGCACTTAATTGCACTGGGAGTCACTTATGGCTTAAACTAGGTCATTTTTGCTTGACGCAGCTTATTTATACTCATTTTTACAAACTGCATTTCTTGACAGGTACAGTACTGTGGAAAAAGTCTTGGGCAAAGCAGATGTTTAATGGTCTTTATATTGGTGTAAAACTCCGATATGTCTGTCAATACGTGTCAGCCTAGCCATTTAAAAACCTCCCATAGTCACCCTGGTATTTGCAGCAGCCATTCTAATATACCCATGTATTTGTTTGACTTGGCTACTAACACACCCCATTGGCTAATACCCCCTTTTAAAACCGTTGGATTGATTGATTTATTGATTAATTAACTGAACTTATGATGAAATTTAACATGTACATGGAACGGCTGAGGTGCCCCTGAGGAGAGGTTTGGGAGCTGAAGTGGTGATCATCTAGCCATCCAACTAGATATCAGTAACTCTTTGGAGAACAGAAGAAATTCCTGTTAGTTTTTATTGTTACTTTTAATTTGCATATGTTCTAATGTTAAGTTGTGTTTTTTGTTCTGAGCAAATACACACTTACTATCCAGATAAATAGCTTTAAACTTTTCCTTTGACAGCCTAAGACTTTTGCACCGTAATTGTATTCCTGCCAGCTTTTGAGCATCAGTCTACATTTTTACTGCTGCTGAATTTGAGTCATCGTGTTCTGTTCTGATATCAGTTTGACAAACCTGGGAAGCAGAGACAGGTGAGTAGGTAAGAGAGTGACACTGAGCAGCGTCCCTCCATAGAGGGCAGCGTGTCCCCATCTGCTGGCCTGGGCCACAGGTCATGTCCTTGTTAAAGCAGTCTGAACGCCCCACCCAGTATTAGCCTTTTATCATACACAAGCCTATTTTTGATGTTGTTTTAAAATGGAAATTAAAATGTTTTATAAACCCGTAGCCAAATCTCACTATAATCCCAAATCATAATCAAGGTTTGAAATGATGGAAAAGGAGCTTCGGAGGGTGGTGGTTCTGTTCGGAATTAAGGTGAGGCTGTTCCTGTTCGGAATTAAGTCATGGAGGCAAATCCTGTGTGTATACAGGTACATGCTCGTCGTCTGGAAGAGGCTTAGTTTGGTAGCTGAAGATGTTTGGATCATGGTCGGCTGTAAGAAAACCAAGACACACCTTTTCAGTCAGAATTGGCTGCTCATCTATAGTATTTTCCCTATGTTACTGTTTTTGTTTTGAAAAACACTCCAAGCAATAGTTTGGAATATGAATGATGTTTCACACAGACCCTTATCCAGGTTTCACACGGACCCTGAGCTCTTTGTAGTGTATGAGGCAGTGGCCTAAGCACTAAGGCAGAATTAGAGACACCATTCTAGCTAAAGCAAATAGATTTGCATTGTGGGTGGAAATTAGCTGAAAGAGTATGATTCTGATAAAGGAATAATAAGAAAGAGAGTTGCACCTTTATATAGAATTAAATATGAATTTCTCCATGGGGATCAATAAAAAATATATTTTTGTACTAATAACAGACAGCTTGATATACCCCTGCAGGTGACTGGTGTTTCTGGAGTGGACTGATAGCATCTTTTT
>JAODJW010003881.1:0-31597 GCA_026777045.1 Hyperopisus bebe | reverse complement strand
CAAAGAAGGGATTTCACATTTTTTTCCAGCATTCATTTGATTCATTAACTGTTAAGGGCTAAGTTTGCCCCATTTTCAGGATAATGTTGCAGATGCTAGATTGGATTACATGTTTTTGATGTGCTTGCCATGTATGATCACTTGTATCAAAGGAATATCCAGAAGACTTCAATCAAACATCTGGGAAGGGCTACAAAATATCATGTTGTCCAAATGGAGAATGGGACAAGTAGTGAACTTTTCCATTAGTGATCATTCTGCCAAAAACAAAGTGTTTAAATGCATCAAACCATCAATCAATTTATTATGCATTGAGCTAGCAAGAACAATCAAGAACTGTCTGTCTGATGTCATTGTTGCCAATAGCTAACCAGCTATTGAGTGTAGGGAAGTGATTGTTTTTTTACACTGAGCTACTGAGCTATTGATCCAACTTGATCTATTTTATCAATTATCCAGTATTTGATTGAGGAGATCAGAAAGTTCTGTGTCAAAATTATGGAAACATCCAGAAAAATAAGCTTCAGTGTTGATTTGGCCATCTCTTTTGAATTAAGTTGACTTTCATGAAAAGAAGAAGTACAGTGTGGTCTTTATTTATATTCTACTACCCTAGTCTGTTGTAATGTGTGCTCACCAAATAAGCAAACTGTAAGGAAGGAAGTAAAATTTATTTACAAACCACCTTTCACAGACAAGAGGTCACAAAGTGCTGCACCGCACTATAACACTTAGAAATACCATCAAGAAAATGCAAAAATGAGGAAAAGTAGAAAAAAAATTAAAATAAAAAAGACTGCATCCCTTCACCGTCTCATAAATGGCCAAAACAATGCTGATGGCTAGTCTGTAAGATGGTCTGGTTTCTAGCTGTTAGGTGTTTTTTTATGACTCTAAATTGCTCATCTTGTATCATCGTGTGTACGTCACTGTGCACAAAAGCACCTGTTAAGTAGATAAATGTAAATGTACATCCCCTTCGTCATGGACTCCTATACAGGCTGACACGCCTTTTCTTCTGTAAATCGCATGCAAGAAAAGAATGGTGAAGTCATAACAGTATGACTTTATTATTTTTCATTAAAAAATAGCTATTAATAAGATCATAAAGGCAAAGACAAAAATAAAAATAAAATTAGGGCTAAATGATACATACATGATTGTTTGTTACACTCCCCATATTATAATGCAATGCATGTCCAATTTTTCCTGACTAGGTAATCCTCAGATTCCTGATTTAAGATTTTTTTTTCTTCATTCCACCAATCACAAAAGTGCATTCCTCTTAGTACTGTAAAATAACCGCTTGTAAAAATTAATTTTGTAAAAACATAGCTGTGAAGATACTATGTAACACATTTTTATCCTCTTCTGCAGCAGGAACTGTCTACCAAATGGATTCTGAATGCCATCAGCACAGGCGCTCACATCTTAAAGGGAAAGATTTACTGCAACTACATGTTGGATTTAAAAGTCACTAATACCAAGCTTTTTAAAAGAGCTGTGAATATATTACAGGTAATGTGTATGAAAAATTAACCACCAAAATCATTCCTTGACACGTACAGTACCAGTCAAAAGTTTGAACACACCTACCCATAGAAAGCTTTACCGTATCTGTACTCTTGTCTACATTTTAGAATAATTATAAATGCATCAAAAAAATAAAATAAAGTGTCTGGAATTCTGCACTCACCAAAAAAGCATTAAGCACACATAATTTGTTCGGGGGGCAGCTCTGTGGGTTGGGACTCGGAAGGTTACTGGTTCAAATCCTGAGTTCAGTAGAGTGATCCCTTAATGAGCCCTAGAGTAAGGCCCTTAACCCAATCAGTTGCTCCAGGGACTGGCTGACCCTGCGTTCTCCGCCATGCCAGTTTTAGATGTCCCTGGTGGCCTTCTGGGATGCTCTCCCTGCTGTCCTGAAAGAGTTCCCACATATGCTGAGCATTCCTTCACTCTCTGGTCAAACTCCTCCAGGCGGATTGGCATGTCCAAACTTTTGACTAGTGCTGTAATTGGTGAATCAAAACAGTATTTTAAAACAGTAAGCTGATTCTTATCACAATGCTCAGGTCTTCTGTTGCACTTGAAGGGAAAGTCTTATTTGTGTGTCTTATTCATTTCAGTCTTCTGTTACCTTGTTTGGTGGCAGCCCCTGCTCTGACATACTTATTCTGTTTCATCGGCAGAAGTTTACGCGGTGCTCATACACGGAGAGCCTCAAAGCTCTTCTCCAAGCCATCTATGATGTGGAGGAGCTAACAGACGCAATGACCGATGCAGACGTCATAGAGCACACCATAGCAGCTAGCACAAGGACTAGGGTAAAGAAAAAGCTCATTGTATGCAATACCAAAGAACATGCTTTTGTAGATATTTCAGCTAATTCGCATTTCAGCAGAAGAACATGCGATTAAACCAGCCTTAAGTGTCTTGTGATTTATGTTTCTTTATACCTAGTGTGACAGGAGCAGATGAGAGTTAAAATTCAACTACTGTGTGATGTTTGTGATATTTATGTAAAACCAATCAAAGTTTCTAGAAACCAATTTTTCTGTGTTAAAAAGATTATAAACACTGAAAAATTAAAGTTCAGTTGATCCTGCAGGATTGTGAATGATGGATAGCTGACCTCAATTACTGCTTTGTAGGTTCTCCCGACAGCACTGGTGATACTGATCCGGCGCTGCTCTGTCTCTGAAGCCAAATCCAGGCTAGATGCTCATCCTGTGATCAGAGACGCCGTGGAGGCCTGTCTCACAGCCTCACAGGACTAGATTCCTGCCAAGAAAAAAAATAGCGATGGTAAACTTTGATTGTGCAACCAAAATAACATGCCTATATCCTTCTGATATAACATGCCTATATCTGATTCTTGCACCTGCAACAATGTGCTTTTAAAAAAATTCCCATGCCTCTTCAACCGTTTTGCTATTTAACTCCATCCAGTTTACAGTTTCTAGTTTCAGTGCCATACCATTAAAGTTAGCCTTCCTAGCATTGTATACTTTTATTTTGGACTTTGCTCTTCGGACGCTAAAATTAACTTTGAATTTAACCATGTTATGATCACTACCATCCAATGGTTCTATAACCTCCACAGATACAGCATAGAAGTAAAAAAAACGCACTGGTGACCAAAGGCTTAGCTAATTCAAATCCCACAAGGGAGCCACTTGTCTGCTTTAGCAGGGTGTCTAACCTGATTTGCTTGCGTAAAACAGTAGGCAGTACAATTGCATGCATGGGGTTGTATGTATGTTAATTTTGGTAAAAAGCTTATCCTAAAAATGTTAAGTGCTTTGACCATGTTCTGCAAGAGTGGTTATAAAAAATGGTTGGATGGAAATCCTAAACTGGGGCTTATTTGTATTATTTTATCAGTTCCCAGAAATTTAGTTTCCTAAATTTCCTTCTGGATAAAAAAGTATGTCTATCTATCCACCAAATCTGCATCTAGCTGTGGTGTTTTATGAGTTACTATTTCTTTAGTACTCCAGTAGCAGCTAAATTCATGCTAGCATTTTTCTGTTTTTACTGAAATACTGCAAATGCTGCAAAACGACTTGAAATTGATTTCCATGTATCATGTTGCCATCCCTTGATTTTGTTGGTTTTAAAGATTACTGCAGATTTCTTAATGATTAAAAAAGACTTTTCTAACAGTTGTTTAATTTTAATACTGTTTTAGCCAGTGAAAGCCAGTCAATTTCATTTTTTTGACACCTGTGTCAAGTTGCAGCTGCACCTACATTCATCATAAATGTGCTTTATCATAGCAGCACTAAATCATTCATATAAGAGGACTAATACCCCCCCCCCCTTTAGTAATACAATAAGCAAGATCTGCTTGCTCTGGAATGAGGAACTAATAACAGTAAGCATGTTGTTTTGTTTTTTTTTGTAAATAGTAACACTTCCTTGTTTTTTGTATGGTTGAATTACCATTGTGCAGTACTTTACTGATGTTCTGTCCAGTATGTCAACTCTTACTCAGTTCCCTCTTTAGGCATTCTTACCTGGTGATAAAACACATTTTCTCATACTGTACACATACATATTACAGCATTGCCTCATGGGTCTTGGAATATCCCCGTCTGTGTTATTCTGCAGTGATGCAGTTCTGTTGCACGTACTACAGTTACTTTCCTTAGTCTTAAAATATATTGTTTGGCCCAGATGGTGTTTGTAAGAGAATACATGAATGACTGCAATTACCTGGCGTACCACCCAGAATGTGTGTTTTTTTGGAATTTTCTTTGCGTAACAGCAACTAACTGCCATTATGTGTGTGACCATGCGCCTTTTGTCACTAAATAAAAGTCATTGTTTCTTAAATATCATCACCATGGTTTCAGTATTCCTGTAATGGAGTTTAGTTTACTCCACACACCTGGACAGAGACTTCAGCACATAAATTCTTATTCTGAATGGGTGTTGTATTCTGAGGTTCTGTATATGAAAAAATAAGCTGTTCGGTTCTTATAATTAAAAAAGAAATGGTTGTTTAATATTAATATATTAACATTGGTAAGAGGTTTTTTACTGTCCTGGGCTAACTGTAACCACATACTTTATTAATCCCTGAGGAAATTATTTTGATTGATTGATTGATTGATTGATTGATTGATTAAAACACCACCAGTTATCACAGTGAAGAAAGTTATTGGCATTGTCATTTTTCTCTGTAATTCAGAGTGATAGATACGTAGTTATGGGAAATGGATTGGCAGATATAAGGTTACTGTAATCTTAAATATATTTTACAATAAATATTTTTCATGGGAAATGTTTCTTTTTGTCTTTCCCAACTTGCTTTCTGAAGGTGAGAGTAAGCTGCCTGCCATGGGCAGGGAGTTAAGGGCCTTGTTCAAAGACTTGTAGATATGCTAAGACCAGACTCAAACAAGTGACCTTCTGATCATAGGTAGAGAGGCTTAGTTCACAGAGCCACACACTGGAATTACTGTTGTGGTAGCTAATTATTTCCTGCTATTATTTCTCACAATCTGATGACACTGGAAATTGTAATAAACATCTAGTCCTTCATCAATGTGGGCATGATGCAGCAAAGCAGAATCAGTGTATAACCTGACATTGCTGGAAAATAACAGAAGGTATTCTCCTATGTCATGGACTATTTCTCTACTGGAAAATACTGGAATAACCTGTTCATCTCCTCTAACAAACACTGGCTGAGCAGTCCATCTTAACCTGATTTCTCACCTGTGGTGATCGCAGTTCGTGTGAGCAGCTATGGGAAACGCAGGGAGAAAATCGCTGAGTAACCTTTGGACTTCACGTAAGAAAAATGGGACCCTCGTGTCATCATACCGTTACATCCCACCTACAATGGAAGACTGGAGGCTACAGAAAGGTGATCTGCTGGAAGTGATTGGAGAGAGCGAGCAGTGGTTCTATGTCAGGAAGCTGTCTCTGAGGAGCAGTAAGAGCA
This sequence comes from Hyperopisus bebe, assembly GCA_026777045.1. Lineage (NCBI taxonomy): Eukaryota > Metazoa > Chordata > Actinopteri > Osteoglossiformes > Mormyridae > Hyperopisus > Hyperopisus bebe. The sequence goes on along the minus strand of JAODJW010003881.1, from coordinate 26,139 downwards.
GGCGTCATAGGGAGAAGAGAGGCTATATTCCTGTGGAGTTCATGAAACGGGTGACCAACTTAGAGGCTCAGCCGTAAGTGTTTGAATCTTGCCCGTTGGAACATGAAGAGTGTTTTAAAAAGAAAAACAAGGTTCATGCAGGGTTGCCAACTTTGGCTAGAGTGAGATTTTCAATCCAAGACAAGTCTGTTTATGCCTTTACATGTATTGAAGAGTTTCATTAACTTGCAAATAATCTGTAGGGTTTGCAAACTGCCCCAACGCTTTCGATGTAGCCAGCGTTGCCAACTCTCACGCTTTCAGACTCCCGCGCTCATGCAAGAAATCTTACGGCAAATCAGTATTATTCCAATATAAACCTAAAATTAGCTACATCAAAAGCGTTGCCAATTTGCAAACCTGCAGACTATTTATAAGTTAGTAAAACTCTTACATGCACGTAAATGCATGTGTATATGTGTGCATGTGCAAAGTTGGCAACCCTGTGTTTTGCCATAAGATTTCTTGCATGAGCATTACAGTCAAAGTAAGTCATGACAGATGCGTGAGAGTTGGCAACCCTGTTCAAGTCCTATTTGCCATTCAGCTAAGTCTTTAGTACTATCCAAGAACTTTTATAGTGTGCATAGATGTATATTTTAGTGCTATTTGAAAAAAAACTTGAAGGTATAAGCATATGTTCAAAAAACGGGGCGAATTTAAAAGAAGGCTACTATTGAATCTGATAACAATTTATGACAATAAAAAGCAATGGTCATTTAAAATAAGAAGTTTAACTTATTTTTAAATTAGTTTTGAAATGAAATTTAAAATTTCAAAAAAAAAAAAATAATATTTTTTTGTGAAATTTATGAATTATCATACTGGCATCTTCTTTCTCGAGTGCGTCCTATTATATGATCTGACTGCACCCTGCAGCAATAAACTGGAAGCATAAATGACCAAACTATCCCACAAAGTCACAAATTGCTCAGTTTTCTGGTGCAGCACATCCCTAGTAATGATACTGATAATGATAGCATGTATGTCTTCTGTTTACTCATACAGATGGTACTTTGGCAATGTTACCAAACGCTTGCGAGCCAAACGACATCTGCTAAAAAAGGAGAACAGTGAAGGAGCTTTTCTCGTGTGGAAGTGTGCCAAGGAAAATCAGTATTATTTATCAGGTTTGAAATTATTGTTACTCCCTTGCTTCAATTACATCTGAAAAAAAATTGTTTCTGCTTTGATCTTGGTGTCTGTGGTAAATTGGATATATGATGTGTCCTTGTGATGCTAAATGCAGACACTTGTCGGATGCTTACAGCAGAGCTTTAAGCGTGATGATAAAAACTGCCAGTTCACCCTTGTTATTCATTACTGGCAGATTATGAGAGGAACCCGTATGCAAGACACTCTTTCTATGAAGAGAATAGAGGCGCTGGTACTTAAAGCACTGGACCTAAGTAATCATAATTTAAATGGAGTAAATTTGAATTTATACACTAGGATTGCACAAAACAGTTTTCAATTCTTAGTAGGATTAAGTCCTCTGTGGAAGATGTTCTCATTTGACATAGGATCTATATTTCTTGGTCATTTAGTTACAATCCACAGTAAATGTTGTCGACACACACTCTGCGATCTACCCGGCGTAGTAAAATTTATGACCGTTATTTTAGCATGAAGATAAATTAATAATATCAACAAAGATAATTTAATAGACACAATTCCTTTATTTTCACTCTACTGTGAGAAACAGAATGCACAATTAAAATAGATTTGTCATTGCATTGTGCTACGTAATTGAGCCAGCTCGGGGGCCCAGACAATTACCTGCCTTGCCTGTCCTGTCCCTACACCTCTGCCTCTGTAGTGGGGGGAACCATTTACGTTGTTTAAAAATAATTACAGTTGTGATTTTACAGTATACTTGAAGGTTCATTAACAGCGTGCTACTAAAATAATAACAACTTTGACTTCTCTTTGCAGTAAGATGTGGCGGAAATGTGAAGCACTACAAAATTAAAGAAGTCAATGGATCTTTCTTTCTCGTGTCAAGCAAGACATTTCCCACCATCTGTGCATTGGTTGAATCATACTCCAGGGACCCAGGCGTACTCTGTCGAAAGCTTAACAAGCCTTGCCTGAAAGTAAGTGCAATATTGCCTGATAGTGATCTGCTGACCATCACATCTTAAGACTGATTTGTATATATGTATAAAAATTGAGCTCATCCACTCAATATGCTACATGCCGTAATTGCATGTTATCATGTGTAATTTGCAGTATAAATCAGATGTGTTTATGGTCAATGCTAAGGTGCTGTTACCCATTAGGTAAAGAAGCAGCCTTCTTCAGTGGGGCGTAAAGATAAGGATTGGGAGGTGGACAGAGGATCATTTGTGAAAGTGGAAAAACTGGGCAGTGGGGAGTTTGGAGAAGTGTGGCAAGGTGTCTGGAATGGCACAGTGGATGTGGCAATAAAGGAGTTCAAAGGTAGGATGAACAACATCTCCAACCTTCGCTTGTTGAATGCAACTTTGTGTCCGGTTCCCTTTCTTGTGCCGGAGTTACGCCCTAAAGGCCTTCTCTGTGATTCTCTTGCGTCGTTCCCTAGCAAAGAACCCAGATATCCTGAACGAGATTGAAATCATGAAGCAGTTGCACCATGAACGGCTTCTCAAGCTCTATGCTGTCTGCACCAGGGACGAGCCGGTCTGCTTAATCACCGAGTTCATGAAAAACGGCACCCTGCATCGATACCTCAGAGGTAGCCGGTTCTCCAAATATGAGTCACAATGTTAACACCTTAAACATTTTTAAACCTATTACCTGAGCTACCTTGTTCAAACATGCTTAGTACTATATATTATATTATATTATATTATATTATATTATATTATATTATATTATATTATATTATATTATATTATATTTCTTTGTTATTTTCAGAGCATAACGAAATGAAAGACATAGAATTCCCCAGAATGGTAAACTTTGCTATTCAGGTATGGAACACCTTCCTACGATAATACTATACAACTGAGCCTTATTATTTACATTTATGAATCGTATATACGGTAATTTGTAATTCCACAAAAAATAGGTGCGAAAGCTTATGCGAAAAGCTCTGAATGTATGTAGATAACTGTGCTAATCTTCAAGGAATATGCTGCTTAAACAAGTTTAAAAGCGTGCAGAATAAGGAGTAATGATCTTTAATATTTCTGGAACATTCATACTTATTGTTTTTATTGGTTGACAGATTGCAGAAGGAATGGCTTTTCTAGAGGCTAAGAAAATTGTGCATCGAGACTTACGGGCAGAAAACGTCCTGCTGGATGATTCTGGGTGCTGTAAGATTGGAGATTTTGGCCTGGCACAGAGCACAAGTTCAGGAGAACAGGAAATTTTAATGAGTAAGTGTTATGGGCAGAGCATTATTTTACTAAAATACCAAAAAGCTCTTCGAAATAATTTTTACTTAATGTGTATCAGCAAATGATGTTAGCTTAGTTCTATTTTTGGAATGCAATAAATGACATGAAAAGAACAGACATTTTCTTTGAATTTGTACTTCAGGTACAAAGCTTCCTGTGAAATGGATGGCCCCCGAAATTTTTAGAGGAAGCAAATACACAGTAAAGTGCGACGTGTGGTCATTTGGAATCCTATTACATGAAATTGTCACCTTTGGGGAGGAGCCGTATTTAGGTATTTCAAAGAGAGTTTTACAAAATATAACTATGGATGTTTGTATATTATTACATTCATGACAAAAGTTACATGTTAATAAGTTAAGCTTTATCCATCATCTTTTTCCCATTTTTGTCAAGCAGATCAAAATAAGGCATTTTGTGTGAAGGCAGTACAGAAAGGATACCGAATGGCCAAAGCAGCCAACTGCTCCCAGTTCCTGTATGATGTAATGCTTCTTTGCTGGAGGTCGAACAGTGTGGAACGGCCAGGATTCGTCGAGCTACAGGACAAGCTAAAGGCTGCAGTTCAAGAACCTACATTGGAGGAAAAAGAGAGAAATATAGAAGAGAAGGACTGCACAACTTCACTGTGAAGTCTGGGAATCTGTAAAGTATAGTAAAGGCTATTTTGACAGGTGTGGAACTTAAGAATTTTCGCCACTAACCAACTATGCTACTTCAGTTAAATATGTGGTCTGACAGGCCATGTTTTTACTAGCCAACAAAAAACTTTTTTATACTCCTCCTTTGTCTAACTTACTTGCTTCAAGCAAGTAGGCGACCTTAATTTCCAGCCCTGTGTATTATCACTTTCATGCATTCTCTTGAATTTTTATAAATATAGGTGAAAAGGGACACAATAGTTGGGATTAGGGCAAGCCCTGTATTTAGATCCTAAATTATATGTGCAACTTTGCAATATGTGCTTAAGAATCTCTATGATATGTTTCCTAAGAGAGTTTTTTTTTATACAAGCTAAAGTTACCAAACATGTAGTACACCAGTGTAATTTCCAGATCTTGGGGACAGGTTACTGAAAGGATAGAATTGTACGCAACATCTGATTATAAATGTTGTTTATGGAGAGAATTATTTTTAAATACTTTTCTTCCTTGTTAGCTGTGCCAAAGGTTGCACGGCACTTTAACTGGCAGAGCCTGGTAGTGACTGAGCCTAGAGGAATTTCCGTCTTGTTCCCTACATACTAATAAGTAGAACTAAAAAGCTGTGATTTTTAAATTTTATTTTATTTTATTATTTTTGTGAAGTAGCGATAGCTACCTTCATGCGTTTTTGTACTGCGGTTGTTTACTTACAATTGCTCAAAATCTCATATCCCACATGAACTCATATAGACCATAAAACAAAGAAGTCTCAGGCACATTTTTGGTTGTCGATTTAACGTATCATCAGCCATGTGTTATAGCCTTGGGCAGCATGGTGTCGCCTCAGTCCTCTCAGGTTGGGAGCTTGAATCCCACGCCTGTTCTGTATGTGTCTTGGTGTGGGGTGGGATTTCTTCAGATGCTCCATCAGCACTATGTGGTAAATTGGTGTTTCTGAATCGGTCCTGAACGTGTGCATAGCGTGTGCACTTTCACAGATTGACATCCTCCTCGTGGGTCCCCTGTGTTGCCTAGGATAGACTCCAGGCTCTCTGATACCCACTGTCAAGGATAGATGTGTGATGGATACGTTCATTTGTCATATGAATTTTGTATTTGGACCTTTGTTATAGGAACTATAATTATTCCAAGACAGTGGTTCAAAAAGTCCACTTCAGTAATTATTAGGTCCTTCACACAGCGTGTGCCTCAGTGGGCTGAGCCTCTGTACTTGTAACCAGAAGGTTGTTGGTTCAAGCCCAGCCTCAGCAAAATAGTCACGTCTGTGGGCCCTTGAGCAAGGCCCTTAATCCCCAGCTCTGTGGGTGTCCCTGCCAAGCTGGCTCTCACCTGCATTAGCATCTGTGCGTCATAGAGAGCAAGATGGGGTAGGATAAAAGAAAATCTCCCTACTGGGATCAATAAAGTATCATCATTTTATATCAGTGACGAAGTGGGTGTTGCCTGCCTGGGGGAGGATGTTGGTGATGACAAAATTTGCCGACCGTGGGGGCAAGCTGCCATTATGGCTGACGTTTATATACATTGATACCTTTGTATAGTACTAGGGGGACCCTGCATACCACTGGTACCATAGTTTGAGAAGATATACAAACTTCATTATGCCCATATAAAAAGTCATATTATGCAATATAATGTATCATGGTGATTTATAAATCCTGTATGTTATTCATGCATCCCTGCATAACTTGCTACAGTAACCTGTTTTCTTCCAGTAACTTCCTGTGAATTGTATTTTGCTTACATATGAGGCTTTTTCATGAGTATATATACTCACCCATACAACCTGGATGTTACACAAGTTTTCATGGAACAATGAAACAAAAATTCTGCCAAAGGAGCCCAGTATCGTGTGTCATATACACTAATGAAGGGTTGTGGTGTCTTGCTTAGCAGGTTAGACCTCTGTACCTGATAGCAAAAGGATGCTAGTTCTGGCCTCACATCTCTGTTGACCCCCCCCCCCCACTCACAAATGTATATATGTGTGTGTATATTTCAAAGAGGTGAAGAAGGGATATGAGTAACAAACCATTCCGATGTACTTGCGCAAATGGGAAATAAAGTTTCAGTTCAGCTACAGCATGCAAAACTATTCTTTCTCCAAATTTGGAAAGACATCTTGCCCTGCCATAAAGACATGTAGGGAGAAGAGAGGAGAGCATTTACTTGTGAATGGGTATGCATATGCTGGCTCTATCACTTGTACGCTGAAAACTTACACTAAAGGAAAGGAATCCTTAGAGACCTCAGCTTCAGCTCTGTTAGATGCCACACAAGCAGGCTTGGAAACTGGTCAGACCAAAGGCCAAAGAGAACAAGTGTAACATAAACTAATCATTTTAAATTCACGGTAATGTACCTTTTATTACATCTTATCGACATGATACTGTACTGAAGGCAGAAAACATTTCAATTTCAATTTTTTGTTAGTGTGTGGGTCGTCGTCGACTTACGAGCTATGCGACTTACAACTGACTGACTTTATGTCCGCTCCGAGGCCGCAAATATTTGGCCATAACTGCAGCGCGTCTGCCAGCGTGTTGAGCAGCATGTGTGTGTGACAGTTTCCGCTCCAACTGGCAGCTGCAATGAACTAAGAAAATAGCGATAAAAAGGTAAAAAAACACCAACAACATGACTTAAAGATGATATAATTTTATTATACAGTATATTATACATATAATAATTTATGTATATGAAATAAAGGCCCGACTTATGACCAAATCTACTTATGATCAGTCAGTCGTAATCAGTCGCAGTCGTAATACCTAATTATGCATTTTTTTTGTTTCAGTTTCAAAACTATATTTTCCTCTGAAAAAACATCAGAAGAATCAGAACAAAACAATAATAATATTTGATTAAAACACAAACTATATATATATATATAAATATATAAAAAATATATAGCTAGGATAATAAGACATCTGGGGCTTAACCCCAGTGCGGTTGTTAGAACATCTGGGCTAAACAAATCACTCGTTCAGATTAATTCAGGGCATCAGTCTCGTGACACCTAAGATTATGGCTCAAACTCATATTGTCTCTCTGTTGCAATGAAAAAGTCTTCCAGAGTATCCTGTAGGTATTCGAATGTGGGTCTTTCCTCTGGGGTGTTTCTCCAGCATTGTAACATGATCTCATACAGCTCCAGGGGACACCTATCTGGACAAGGCATTCGGTAGTTTCTGCTCAAGTTCCTCACAACCTCCGGGTTTGTCATGCCTACAGAAAACAAAATACCCAGCTAGCTTTGCACCTCAAGTGGCTGGGTAAGATGGCATACATACTGCAAGCAGGGCACTGAGAGGATTACCTGGATATGGTACTCTGCCATATGTTACAATTTCTGTGAGGAGAATGCCGAAAGACCAGACGTCTGATTTGATGGTGAATGTGCCATAGTTGATTGCTTCAGGCGCCGTCCATTTGATGGGAAACTTTGCTCCTAGGTGAAACAATTATAAAAGAGATGAGGAATGCATTAATGTCAGTAATGCAGCAGACCAGGAAGTACATCTTAATAGCAGTTTGTATTCTTTCACTGAAGGGTATCTGACTAAATGACCCTAATTGCGTGATATACCTTCTTGCGCCGTATACTCATTGTCGATGATCCTAGCAAGACCAAAGTCTGCTATTTTACAGTGCAGTGTTTCAGAGACCAGAACGTTTGCTGCCCGGAGATCCCTGTGGATGTAGTTGTTTACTTCAATGTAGGCCATGCCTTCAGCAATCTGCGGGGTAAAAGTTCATAAAATACCAGAAATCACTCTTTAACCTCACTTAATTATTTGTATTTATGAAGTTGGTGTGAATGTCATTGTTGTGTTAGTCTTTGAAAGACGTAATGACAGCATTTTCATTAATCATTATCATAAACTTCACTACCTCTGGCCAGTTTATTATATCTTAGAGAGAACTAAGTAATGTAACATCATCTCTGACGTGTTGACAGAATGTTTACTGTCTAAAGAAATCAAACGTCTTTCAACAGACAGGCATGAAGAGTGGAATTATTTACATCACTTCCTGTCCCGATAGTTACAAGTGATAAATAGGGATGCTTGAGAACCTAAGTATAGCTAAACCACAAAGTTTTACTGCTTTGAAAGTTTAAACATGGCAAAGTGCAGAAGCAGAGGCCCAACACAACCTTAAGAGAAACTAAACATGCTGGATTAATCTAAAGTATAAATGAAAGTGCTTGTTTCTATATATGAGATACTGCATATATTTACATTTTTTTTAAATATTTTAAATGAATAGATAGATAGATAGATAGATAGATAGATAGATAGATAGATAGATAGATAGATAGATTGATTGATTGATAGATAAAAAAATCAAATAATATAAGTGATTTTACTGGACCAAAATATATCATGGCATAAAATACTAAGATTAAGCCAATTAAATGTAACATAGATTACTTTTCACACCTGTGCAGTCATGTCTATCAGTGTGGAGAGTCCAAGATGATTTCCCTCATCCGTTTTTAAAAAGTCAAGTAAGCTTCCTTGAGCCGGAAAGAGAAAAGGAGATAGCAATTCAGAATTATATTCTTACAAGAAAAGCAAAGTTGCAGAGCTGCAGAGGAAATCAGTAAACACTTTTCCCCAATGTTAGCTGTAGGGGCCAAAAAAGTCATCAGTCTTTCCTACACAGCATTACAAAACATAACACAACACAACACAAAAGTTGTACGTTGTTTTGGATCAAACTGATAGCTGAATAACAACGTAGCCATTTTAATTGATGCTTGACTCCATAGGCATAGCTTTGGTAACTGATTTGAACATTTAAACTATGTGTAACACTTAAATAAAGAAAATCACCAAGAACACCAGCACATACAGCATTCGCACTTTCTCTGTAGCCTTGAAAACTGCGATACGATAATGGTATGATAAGCTATGTTTTTAGTTACTAGCTAAGCTCCAGGCACAGAAGGAAGCTCACCTTTCTCCATATACTCCGTCACAATGAGGATGGGGGTCTTGGTGACGACGGCATAAAGACGCACCAGCTTGTCATGCTGCAGCTGCTTCATCAGGTTGGCTTCCTGCAGAAAAGCTTCAGGCTCCATACTGCCCTCCTTGAGAGTTTTAATGGCCACCTTCTGCTTGTTCTTATAGAACCCTAAGTGAGAAGCAATTTTTTTACCTCGCTATGTTTTATTTTAAGCTTTGCAGTGCATATATTTATATATTAAACAATTCACATCCAGTTACTGTTGGGTATGTGTCCTGAATAAATAAACCTTTTATGGTTCAACAACTAATTCAACTTAGCATTTAACTAATCCAACTTTAGCATTTTTGCATATAGTAATTTATTGTTTACAGTGACATCTAGGGATTGAGTGCAGCTACTGCAATATTCAAATCTAAATCTAGAGTGTCTTCCTTCATTACTCAAAGTCAAACTGTAGTCAAAGTTTCCGGAATGTACCAAAACCCACCCATCCCCCATTACATCTCACTGCTAATTATGCAAACTAAAAGTATGACGAATGTAGCTGTGCGATCAGTCGTAGCGGCATTTAAGGAGAGCATGATCTGAGTGCTATGGAGCAACCTCAGGATCAAAAACCTACGAATTAACATGTCAGATGTTTAACACATATTTTTTTCGACATGCTAACATGTTTATTTTCTGTGTCTTAAGACATACAAATTTGACGGGTTGATTCAGAGGGTTTGACACCCATGGTGTTTCATAGAGGCCCAGTCTCCTGTACTGTGGGTCAGGACTATGTCACTCAACGACCCAGGCTTCCTAGCTTGGTGTCAGAATCACTACGGTAATATATCGATTGTTGATTAGGTTTCCGATATCACTCCTCACCCATCCAAACTTCTCCGAACTGTCCAGCGCCCAGTTTCTTCACCATCTTCAGCGTTTCACGGGGAATCTCCCAGTTGTCTTGTCCCCAGGGGCACTGGGGCATGACGGATTTACATGGCATGGTCAGCTGCTGACAAAGGCCACCTGCTGTTTCTGGTAGTTTTGCAGAGAAATGTAATTGAGATGAAACATATTGTCATAATATAATGATACACAATATTAATAGGAGACAATGGGGGGATTTTCCTCCGAGAAATAGATAGATAGATAGATAGATAGATAGATAGATAGATAGATAGATAGATAGATAGATAGATAGCATTTACTTTAATTATTCTACATTGCCCATCTGCCCAGTGAACAGTTTGACATACAAACATCATTCGGCTTACTGGAATAATACTTCACTAGCTCCGACAATGATGGAAAGGTGATTTTTGGGGAGATGTAAAATCCTCCATTGTCAAGTGAGCGTATTTTGTAGTGTTTGACCACATGTCCTTGTCCGGGCACAATATCTTTGATGGAGAGAGAGAAGGCTCCTGGGGAGGGAAAACTCTTTGCAGTTGATATACATTTTTTAAGAAACATGCGTTAGTGGTTTAATCAACACAGCCAATTTTAAGTTTTATTATTTTCAGTACAAGGTTATAGTTTCATCAAAAAAGTGTGAGAAAGGTGCTATATAAATGGAATTTTTTATTACTACAGTTAACAAAGCAGCTAATATTAGTCTTCAGTCTGTACATCTACACAAACACTTTCATGTACATTAGTGCTGATGCCCAAAACACACACACACACACAGACAAACTTTGTGGGGACTCCATAAGTACCCAAACTAAATATGAAACTTTTTGTCATTTTTAGGTTTTGTAATCACATCGATGTAATCGTGGTTCTGCTGGCGGAAGTCAACGCTGAGCAGCAGGTTGCTTCCAGGTTCAAAATTAATAACACAGCAGTACACATGAAGAACGTGAAGCAGGAGACACTGGGCACAACCAGAAACCAGCAAGGTAAAGGGCAGAAGCACCTTTCTAATGGCAGAGATAACTTATCTGACAGTTTATCATGAATCGTAGGATTACATCAAGTGACCTTCAAAAGGAGTGAGAAACTTTAAGTGCAAGTGTGAAGTGCACTGCTAGGACAGTTCATATCAGGTTCCTTGAAGCAGGACTGAAGTCCCATAAAGCAAGGAAAATACCCTTCATCAATTCACCTAACTGCATGTTTCTGGACTGTGGCTGGAAACCCTCACAAACTCTACTGCACAGACATACACAGATAGATATCTATATCTTCGTGCGCACTCTCAGTTCAATCATATAGGCATAACCCTAATCCCAACAATGACAACCTTAACCCCTACCCAGCCATAACTTTAACCAAAAAGTAACCAAACATTTGGCATTTTTCATTTTTTGATTACAGTCACAAATTTTTTGTAAAATTGATGTTATCTTTGTGGGAACCGAAAAAATGTCCACACAAGGTAATGTTGCAAAAATGTTTATCATTGTAGGGAAGTCTAGTGGCCACAATGTAATAATTACAGACAGACAGACACACACACACACACACAGAGTCGGGCCTAGAATTTGATCCCCTAGCCACTAACAAACATTTCTTGGCTGGATCACTTCTTGGCTAAAGTCAAAGATCACATTTTGTTATTTGCTCTGCATATAAAGTTTCATGCAGTGTGGAGATTAGTATATCGTTATAATACTTATACATCATTGAGCCCGATAGAGTTTTTTTGATTAACATAACAAATCGTTCTTGCTTTTTTTACATGGGCTAAAAATGTTCTTCCTAATTATGACTATTGGAATTAGTTGTTTTAATTAGACTGTAGTGGTATTATGGCTCAGATGTAGTGTAGTCAAAGCTGCAGAATAGATTATTATCACAAGTCATGCGACAACAACAAAAAGTCTTACACACCTTTATTTGTCTCGCTTTCTCGGATTAAAAAGGCCCCGACTTTGTTTCCTGGGGCCAACAGCAAACGCTCTGTTTCTTTACGGCTCAAGTTTTTGAAGAACCACCTGTGGAATATGAATGCGAATCGCTAAGATATCGGGCCTCTTCTCAGCCGTCGCGCGACGCGGCACTCGCTCCTCACCTTTCCATTTCCAGAGACTCCAGTTTAGCCACATGAGTCCTGGGAATGTATCCTTCTTCACCAGTGACCAAAGATTTAGCCAACCACCAGTCTCCTTTCCTGTAAAGATATAATAATGATTATGACACTGAAAAAAAAACTATTAATGCTTAAAACAGGCAAAGGGTGTATAATTATATATATATATAAAACTTTTTATAATTTTTATGTTACATTTCTAATGTATTGGTAAATGTCTAGACTTATTAAATAAAGGATATTCAAAGAAGATTAAACAAAAATCACAAGAAGCTACATATCAGGCCCTTACTATCACATTGGATTCCTGATTGAATAAATGTTTGTATCTACCACTCATGATAATTTTGTATTTTGTCCAGAATTTGACAGCCTTTTTCATCATCTTAAATTAACACCAACATTTCTTGCTATTGCATCATGACATTAAAGGTTTATTATTATTGTGTTCTTAATGTATTTATGTTTATTTATTTATTTATCTATTTATTTATTTGTTTGTTAGTTAAATGGCTAAAGGATGAGATGAGTGATGGATAGATGAGTCTGCATGTTTGGGCATGAGTTTATTTAAACTGTATTTCAATCTTGTATTTCATTCTCAGTGAATTTCATGATTTGGCGTGATTATGCCATGACCATTAACTTCATTAAGTTTCTTGACGAATGCACATTCAAGCGGAATGTCTAAACTTAATGAATCCTTTTAAATCAAAGCTATGATCTGCTACAGGAAGTTTACCAACTGCTGTGTTGTTTTTAACCTACCCCTTAAAATGAAAAAAATCATAGTTGACTCATCATCGTAATGAATTTCATACTTACTCGTGTATAATCTTTAGTTTTTCTCCTTTTTTAAATGCCAGATCATGGTCATTTATTGGATTAAAGTCAAACTGAGCAATAGCAACATCTCTATCTGAAGAAAAAAACATACAAAGATACATAGTAGCATTGTTTCAAAAACTTCACAGGAATTAGTAACGTGAGAATGTCTTTTTCGTTATGCATTTCGCGTCTGGTGATATCGTGGCTAGTGATGGTGAATTCCTTCCTAAACCTGCACACTTTCTTTAACAGATTGTTGCATGGGGTTGATTTTTGAGAGAAAAGTTGTGTCACTTGAATTGTAATTACCAGGATTTGGAGGTCCCAATGTGTTGGCTTCAAGTTCCTGAAAAAAATGACAGACCATGTACAAAATAGATCATTTAAATAACTGATTTTTATTAATCTGGAAGTAAATTGTAGTCCATTACCCTTAACTACCATTAGAGTTCAATAGAGACAAAATCAAAAAAAAAAATCTTAAAAATATGCAATATATTCAGATTATAATCTAGATTTCCACCAAATGAACTTTGTTTATAAATTTGTACAGTGGGAAATTGAAGTTCTAGTCTTGAAATAGTATTGTGATTTGGTTAGACAGGGAAACACTCACCGTGTCTGATCCAGGAGATAAGGAGTTGGTCTGCAGTCCATTTTCTCTGAAGGAGAGATCTTTGGAGATTCCAACATGTCTCAAGATGCTCTGAGTACAACCCATCATTCAAGATGGCGTTTATGGCCTTCAGTAACAGTCCCGTATTGCTGTTTGTAAGTGCTTAAATGGTGAGTATACCATACATATCACACACAGGTCCTTTTTAAAACACCTATACAAAGCAAAAAGCACCATTAACAGCCTATGAAGTGAATAATGTTTCAGGCAGGGCAAGAATGAATAGAATTGATGAGAATTAATTAGAGTTTAGGACTCAATCAGCACCTGCTTATCTGAGTCTACAATACATAGGCATTATAGACATTAATGACATTAATGTTCACTGTATGATATTTGAGTACGAACACTTTAACGAGAAAAAGACAATAGCACACTCTAACAAAGACCTCTACATTCACCAAAAACTGTACTGAATTTATTCTGTATTCTGTCTAATTATGTACAAGTTATTGTGTATATAAATTAGACGAGTTGTATATTTTGTTATGTATATATTCTATATCGTGGGCTATTCATATCCTGTTCTGTTACTGTTCATCTTCTGTTTGTCACAGAATAGTCTATGAGAAATGTCCATCTTTAACACAACGATTATAACGATACAATATATATCTTGTAAATAAATCATAATGGAATAATGCCTAAAATCCTAATATAGCAACATTGCCCACTAATGACACTCTAATACCTATGCAATAAATAATGCAATAAATTGTGATTTAAATTTATGTTTGTGCAGTGTATTTTTATGCAAATTTTAATTTTAAATAATGTAATCTAAGTGATATAAAATATGATAAGTATGATAAGCAATCACATATCTATGTTTTTGGTTGGCAGTTTCCTTAATGTCACTGGAATTAAAATGCATAAGACAGAATGGGATGCTAGCCTTACCACCATTATATATAAACCTGCTGTTTGATATAATATAAACATTTGTATTAAAGGCAAATTAAATCACTAAAGAAAATAAAGTTTTCAGAAAATTTTTATTAGCTTCATTGCTTGCAATGATGCAAGATATAACATTTTTATTAATATATTCAGGAACCACTAAGCTTTTATCTGTATAATACATGTAATGATTTTATCTATCTATCTATCTATCTATCTATCTATCTATCTATCTATCTATCTATCTATCTATCTATCTATCTACAGTATCTATCTATCTATAGACAGATATATTATTGTTTATCATGAAGAGAGATTTAATATGTACATACATAATAATAATTCGGATTTGTACAAAAGTGACAAGCAGAACTAAATAATTTACAAGTAATTAAATAAAGCAAAATATGTTCATTTTTAGATTTTCTATTTTTTTCTGTGATAATAGTATACCTTATAGTAATTTCAAATTTTAATAATATCAGGTTATAGTGAGATATCACATACATTAATCCATACTATCAACTGAATATTATTTTAAATGGCAATTAGCCAATACTTGTATTTTTTGCATGTTTGAGATTTTTTTAGGTTGAAATTTTATTCAATTAATTGTGCTTCAGAATCAGCTTCAGTATCTTATCCTTAAAAATTCACTTCATGCCGGACATTTAATGGATACCCGACAGAATTCCTTCTGGAGAGCTTAACCATATTCATATGCTGAAGTCCTATTCTGAAAAATACAGCAGGATCTCCAAATCTTTAAATTCCACAGCAATGAGATCCATAAGCACTGAAAACATTTAAACTGAAAAGGAAGTACTGAATATTTTTCCTTACTCAATTTGATTACAAAGAAAAGAAGTTTATTAAACCAGAATTACACATAAACATTAACCAACTTCTACTCTTTTAATAGTGTTTCAGCTATTAGAAACATGTTTACCATGATTATGCAGCCAGTGCTGGAAATAATGTGTAAATAAAATATCAAATATAATTATCAAATTATAATAAATATGTATTATATATGTTTTTTATCATCCCAAATGTGCTCAGAATCTGATTCCAAATCATACCAGTCTAGGACCTATAAAAATGACAGTGATCACTAATGATATGGCCTTATAAAACCATATATATATTAATAAATACATTCTTCTGATGCAGTATTAAAATATTCACGCAGACATACCTTAATCTTGACTTTGGAGTTCGGGTGGCATGTAATAATGCAGGAAGTTTAACTAGCTTACAATTCGGAAAAACTGTGGCTATGTAAGTTTGTGGTTGAGCGCAATAAGCTCTCAGGGTCTTGTGCTCATTGCCTCACTCTATGGGCCTCTCTCTCTTTCCCCAGCTATTACATATGTATGTCTAGTTATTAATCTAATTAATAATCTAGTGTTCGTGACCAAACTAGAGGTTCTACAGCAACTTTTTGTGGCTGGTTGAACCTCCTGTTACTGGCAAATGATAGGGTTTGATCAGGGTGTCTTCATTCTGCCAACTCACAGATGTAACAATCAGGGGTACAGAGACATAAATGGCCTTATAGATATAAGTGCTGGTCTGGTATATTGGGCAAGGTGTTGTTTCCAGGTGCTTCTCCAAGGAACTTAACAATTTAGCAATTTTGGAAAATGTTTTGCTTCATTTTAAATCGATGTATTCCTGCCGTTCATTTCCTTTCAGCTCACAGATAACATTTTCTAACCCACACAGATGCACATCCTGTTTGGCTAAGGTGGTTTTGAGTAAGCATAGCTCATTGACTTATCAGATGTGTTAAGACGTTTCTAAAATTTGAAAAAAAAAAAAAACATCAGATGGGTTTACAGTTTGCTTTGCAAAAGTATTTCATCTTTGCATCATTATTAAAGTGAATAAATAAAAAAGCTTATGAATGGTGGCTATATTGCAACCTGTTTAACCAAACTTAAGTGGTTTACAGTTTTTATTTATTTATACATCTAAACATTTTACTGGACTGGTTTTAGCTTAACTACAATACTTAAAGGTCACTACAGCAAATATAATGAAACAGTAAGAAAGACATGTGACCCAGATCCACCAGAGACATAGTTCATACCAAAGTTTCATGTTGACTATTTATCATTAACTAGCATTTTTCTGGAAAAATTCTTTAAAACAGTGCATTTCATATCCTTCTGCCTTCTCTCAACCGCGTATAGATTGTAGCACTGACGGGAAAACCGACTTCATCGCCCCCTGCTGGCTCCTACCAGAATATCTGCTACCAATCTCTCTACTAACAGTCTCCACCTGCCACATTTGGTTTACAGTATAGCATTGATATAAATAAATAATTATATATTTAAGTCACAGTTAAAGATAGGGTATTCAAAAGTTTATCCAAAATAAACTGCAGTGCATGTCAAAAGATTAAAAGACAAGCCATAATATTTTAGTGTATTAATTTTTTTAGTAAGTTTACAGACAAATCAAATAATATAAGCATAACACAAGCAATATATATTTGCATTAAACTCACTCCTGATATGGTACAAAATGATGCTCACAATGGCAATAAAATCCAGGTCTTAAAATATTTACTCAACAAACACTTACTTGAAATGCTTTATTTCATGAAGGATTTACATGAAGTAATTATTGTAATTATGAAGTATTACAATTATACATTATTTGAAACATCTATTTCTTTTTTTTTTGCCCACTGGATTTCCTGGCTACCAGTCACGTATACATATAAAATTTCAGGAAACACAGGAAACATCAGAGCCAAGTGCAAAAGGAATCTTCAAACATCAGTCAGGTTCCATCAACATCAATTAAGCTATACATGAAAAATTATATGGTAAACACATGTTATATTATCTTTATTAACTAGATGTATGCTTCTTGGTATTAACACAAGACATGGTATCCTTTCTGCCTTCTTCCTATACAGTACGTCCTTATTAGATTGCATGTTGTATATTATATTGACAGGGCAGACTTTTTTATCTGCAATAAATAGCCCAGTGATCTTCATTAATTATCAGCTGGTATTTTTTAAAGCTATTTGCACCGGTTTACTCATTGATGCGTGATATATGCACGTGATGCAAAAGTCCATTGTTTTTTTCAAAGGCTTCCTCATCAGTTATATGAAATACTTTATATTCACTGAACCATAAAAGATCAGAAAATGCCCAGCTTATTTTAAGAGAGCAGAATTATGGCTTCAGTCATATTTCATGTAATAAGCAAGGTGTTGATTAACTTTGCACTGAATGCAGGTGTGTATATAGGAAACAGTAATATTTTAAACACAGACATTTTCGTCTTATCAACAATATTTTGCCAAACGTTAAAATGACTTTTGGAAATCTTATCAATTTATTAATTAAATTAGACCTTTTTGTTGATAGATTTAAAAATACTATTTGTATTCAATATGTAAAAAATTATTACTACTTCCCTGAGGCTCTCATGCATCACTTTCCTTAATATTTGTGAATAACTTTGATTTTAATTAGTATCACAAAACCTTTAATATTTCATTATATCTTGAATATGCAAACTGCAATATTTGATCCACCCTTCATGTTTCTTTCCATGACAACAACAGTTTGGCTAAGGCTTACAACTGTAGAAATATCAGCATAAAATTTTACAAAGACATTTTAATTACAGTACATTTTGTGTTATAACTAAATAATTATACATACATATCCCTTTTTCCAGATATGTCACCCTGTTTCAAAATATACCAGAATGTTTTTATTCTACAGAATAAATCTTCTAAATTTTCAGATCCCATTAAAGAAAAACTGTTCACTGAAATGACAGCGGAATGATAAAGTGCTTAATGTAACATGATTGGCTGATTCAAGAACATTGTCCACCAGCTTTAGTGAATTCATGGCTTTTCTAGATTCCCAACCCCTGACAAATCACTGGATGACTCAGTTTTGGATAAGCATTGTTTGCTACTTGAGCTATCTTGATTCGTCTTGGAGGCACCGGAATCATCAGAAGACTCCGCAAACTTGACATTCCTGTCTTCATCCAAGGCTGCCTCTATGGAACCTGGTTGTGACTCAATGGATGACTTTGTTATCTGTTTAATCAGATAACCACTTTCTGCATTTTCCAGCTCAGGTTCATCAGGACCATTTTTCTGATATTCTTCAACAGTGAATCTTGCTACGACACATGTTCCTGAATTATCCTCTGCTATACCACTGTCATGCTGTTGTTCCTCAGCATTGGCTTCTATACTACATGTTTCAGCAACATGTACTCTTACAGTTAGATCAATATTCTCTGTTTCCTGTCTCTCTATAGCTGTGTTGACCTCTGCTTTTGTCTGCTCAGAAAATTCTATCAACTGATCACATCCATCTTCTTTAACTGAATCACCATCTTCACTGGTTTCAGGATTTTGTCTTTCTGCATTGTCAACTTTATCTGCAGAATGTTCTTCAGGTGTTCTAACACAATGTGAATCATCATCCTCATGGGTTCTCTTTCCTTCACCTGGATAATCTTCCATGGTTACAGCCACAGCTCTGCTGTATTCTTCATTGGCATCATATTTGTCAGCTTCCCCTTTATCAGCATCTGCAAGTCCTTCTGCCGCTTCAGCAGATGCAATATTTTCTTCAGTTATGTCATCCTGATTGGCCGAGTCTTCTTCTTTGTATTCTTTAATAGTCACGCCCTCCTCGGTTTCTTCACTGTCTTCAGCAGCATTTTCTTCAGCAATACCATCATTCATTGGTTCACCATCTCCTGCTTCTGTTTCTCTGTATACTTGACCACTTTCTTCATTCTCAGCTACATCAATCCCCTCACTGTCTTTGCCTCCCTTACCAGCATCATCTTCTACAGTAATTCCCTCTTTGTCCTCTGATTGATTTCCAGTCATTTTTTCTCTGCTAGTACTTTCCACTCCTTCATCAGCTTCATTATCCATTTCAGGTCTTTGCAATTCCTTAAGCTTCAACTTTTCCCTGTTCCCCTCCTCCTCCTGCAAGACCTTAAGATCTTCGTTTGTGTCTTGGTTTCCATT
Source organism: Hyperopisus bebe (assembly GCA_026777045.1). NCBI lineage: Eukaryota > Metazoa > Chordata > Actinopteri > Osteoglossiformes > Mormyridae > Hyperopisus > Hyperopisus bebe. The sequence goes on along the minus strand of JAODJW010003881.1, from coordinate 6,596 downwards.
GCCACCAACAGTTCCCACTTCAACATTTGGTTGTTCTTTTAAAATTGCAGGAGGTTCCCTTTTCAACTGGAGAATTTTTCTTAGATCAAAATCCATCATCACTGGAGCAGAACTTACACTTTTTTTGTGCTCTAGAAGTCTGGAAGCCATTTTCTTTTTCATGCATGTTTCACATGGACAGTATCCATCTTCACTGCGTTGATCGCTAAAATCAGTTCCGGTGACAGTATAATTTTCTTCACTTCTCTGAAGTGAATCCTTTATAGATTTCTTGTGCATAACCTTCAGACGTCGCCGCCGTTGCTCAGTTTGCACAGAAGACTCTCGGGAGATGCTCTGCATTGGAGGTCTTGGTTCTCTTCCAGCCCGACTGTGAATTTTTTGAAGCTCTCTATTGATGCTTGACTGTATCCTCTTGCTTACCTCTTCTCTCAGTTCGTTTATCATAGCATCCAGAATTACATTGTCGTCCAAGTCCCATCGTACTTTAAACTCTGCCATTGCATTTACATAATGTGTCATAAACTGCTTTTCTAGTTTTTTTAACAAATTCAAAACCCAGCCAGGATCCGGGTCTTTGGAAACTTTTTTATTTCTTATATTTTCTGAATATGGAAGTATCCTAGAACTTGCAACATCCTTTATATCTCTTACAGTCTCACCTGCTAATTTTAACACATTACCTTCATTCCCTGAACTTCTATTTGATGTGGAAGGTGTTTCTATTATTTCCTTTGGACTTTCATCACTTCTGATTGTTTCATTTGAATCTGGACCTTTGTGTTTGTCTTCTTGTCTCTTGGTATCAGTACCTTCTTCCTCACTTACAGGGCTATCCCTCACGCGCATGGCTATGTCAGGAGTCGCTGGATCAGACAGTATAGCTGTTTCTTCTGCATCCAAAATTAGTCTGGATGAAGAGGCAGTAAATTCAATTTCTTCTTCCAATGGTTGTAATGGATTCTGGTCAACAAGTGCCATACCCATGTTTAGTGGTAATTCTGTTTTTTGTGTCTGATGTACGCCACCATTATCACTGCCCTTTCCAGAGCCTGCAGAACCACTACTAACATCTACACCAGATGAGGACTTTGGATCATCCACTGATCGATGGTTTTTGAATGGAACACTTTTGTCGTTGTCCAAAGGATCACAGAGCCAAAGTGACTGGAGGATGTTCATCAGTTCATTATACCGTGCATTCCTAGCTGTGACATCAGCAGGATCTATGTCTATCAGCTGAAGATTTGCAAGGCAATCCAATAGACCTTTGGCTGAGTTGCTGAGTTTTCTTCCATATACAGGGGACACTTCTGGTAGACTGTTGCATCTATCAAATTTTGGGCTTAACAGGACCTTCATTACCTGTACTGAAGACTGACAGCTTTTTGGCAAGGCTTCCCTGTTGGCACATGTACTGGATGGTTTTTCATTCACTTTCGGAAGCCGTGTCCCGGTTGATTCTTCAAAGCGCTTTTTGTTTTCATCAGCCTCTTTGCCTTCATATTCCTCTTTGTTTTCTTCTTCTGCCACATCTGGCTCATCATCAAATATCATTGATTCCTTTTGTGCAGATTCCACCTCCTTTTCAGTTGGATTTTTTTGTATGTTTGTTTCATATGCCTGTCCATAAAACTCCTCTCCAGCATCATATATGGGACTGTTTGTTGGTATTTTTTTCAACCAATCATGTACTACTTCTCTCGGGGATGTGTTAGGTAAACAGGAAGGCACGATCCCCAATACTTCTGCTTCTTTTTTTGGCAGTGAGGAGCTACTTCTTTTCCTGTGTCTGCATCTGCCGCCTTTGCCATTTTTGTTATCATTTACATTTTTGCATGACTCAAGGACACAATTGTAAGTTTTCTCAGTAATATTTGTCTTGGATTCGGCAGTATCTGGTCTAACATCTTCAGACCTATACTTCAATAAATCAGCTGCAGAGAGTGAGTAAGACAAATTGCTATCATGTGAGTTCCCATTCTGTAATGCAGTACTCTTATATTTTTTAGAAGCCCCCTTTGAAGGACTGGGACTAAGACATTTCCAAGAAACTATTGACATGGCAGCTGAATTTGTCCTTGAGGATTTATTAATTTCTGTGTCTTTTCTAGGTGACTTTTTTACAGAATGATCACAGATTCTAGTAAGTTCTTTATCAGCATCTCTCATTATAGCCATTCCTTTTTTGATTAAAGTGCCAGATTCACTGGCATCTTGCTTCTCAGCATCTTCATTTTCAAAATCCTTCACTCTGTGTTCTGAAACAGTAGAATCTCTGCGGCGGGGTTGCAAGTCTCCCAAAGAAGATTTATTTTTGGCAGAGCCACTTGACAAGGCAGAAGGTACTTTGTCATCATTTATATTCAAGTGGCTGCTTAGTTTGCATTTTATGGGAGTTTTTCTGCAAACAGATTCCACACTTGTTACCTCAGGTTCATCACTTTGAAGTCTCTTTGTAGGAGTTCTTATTGACTTAAATAAGAAGTGGTCACTTTCTCTGGACATTTCCGATTGCTCTGAAACATTGCTCTTGAAAGATGCTGTGCTCTTCAGTCTCTCTTCAGCACTCTCTTCATTTTGTTTCAACCCATTTTCATTTGTGGTACCCAATGTTACTAATTTTGCTGTAGCTTTAGCAACTTTTTTGTTAGTAATGCTATTAGATTTGGTGGATGTAGCAGAGACCTGTGATTTTAACGATACCACACTTTCAACTCTTTCTTCACTTTGGTCTATGTCATTCTTTGGTATTTTTACAGCTAAAGATGTTCCACTATTCTCCATGTCATTACTATGACATATACTGGACTTTTTAGTGTCAGATGCTTTGCAATCGACAGACAATGAACTTCTCACTCTCGTCTCACTCTCCAGCTCGTTTTCACAGTTGCCAGATATCTTTGGTAAGGGTGTCATTGGGTTTGAGCCTCCGTCACATGCACCACAGGGGTTTGTGTCTGATGAATTTGATTTCCAAGAAATTTTGGTGCCAGCAGACACGGTGCTGGCTGCTCTTTCTTCACTATCATTCAGAGCTGGCAAGCTGTGGTGACTAACAGATATTTCTGATCTTTCCAATTTCATACGTCTGTAGGACGTCTCCCTACTTACCTTCTCCCCTCTTTCTACCCTCTTCAGTGCTCTGTCTGTTGCATTACTATCTGATGAATTTGATTTCCCCAGCCTATTAGAAGCATTTACCGAGGCTGACAGCGAACTTCTTGCCATGTCCATCCTCTCTTCTTGTTCTGTCTCAGCTTCTTGGTTGCAAAGATCATCTGTTTTTACTGACTCTGCTGTTTGTGAGACATTATGCTGAAACTTGTTAGACTGTCTTGATTTCGATGACTCATTAGATTTGACAGACATAGCACTGACTGCACATTTCTCTGTATCCTCCTCTTCTCTGTCGTGGTTCTCTTTAACAGGATATTCAGATGTGTTTGACTGTTGACTTGATTTTACAGATGCATTACAATTTGATATCTTGGATGTCCTAAATTGTGGCGAGAAGCTGATTTTGGCTGATGTTGTATGTAATGCTATTTCCTCTCTCTCCACTATCTCTTGTTGTTCTGCAGCATGAACAATTTCTGACTTAATAAAACTATTCATTTTTTCAGAATCATTTGTTTCAGCAGATATAGATGTTTCTTGTCTTTCTAGAATCACCTCTTCATCTTTTCTCAATTGACTATTGGTTACATTTTTTGATATATTTAAAACTGGGGTAATATTTTTATAATTCTCAGATTTCATAGACATTTCTGATATATTTGTTCTGTCTGATACAGAACTAACTGATCTGGAACTATGGTCTTCAACATTCATATCAAAAAGATTCTCAGATGCTTTTAATACGGATCTGTCAGAGCCACCACAATGTGGACATGCATTATAGTTCCTGGATCTTCGTGAAATGCTAATAGTTCTTTCATGTCCATCGTGTTCATCTGGACCTCTGTCGGTAATCAATGATTCAGGAATATCAGTCTTTAAAGAGGTCATATTATATGATTTCTTTGACAGCCTTGATGCATTGCTACATTTCAATCTAGTGCTGGCTTTTCTAGAATCACTCTCAGCAATAGCTACCTTAACACTCCCTGGTACAACTGAAACTATTCCAGAGTTGTGAGATTTTCTGGGTTTAGACGATCCTTTTGAGACAGCTGATATAGCACTACGTACACCCTCAATGTTTTCATGTTCAGCCTGGTTTACTAGTAGCTCTACTGTAGGAGATACAGATGTGCTGTAATGTCTGGACTCTGCTGACTGAGTATAGCAGAAAGGTGCTTTGTTTGGACGCTTGGGTGGCAAATGGTTCATAGAGTAAACTGATTTGTGTGCAGTGATGGAGCAATTAGATGCAACACTTCCCATTTTCCCTCTACCTTCAGGATTGTCACCATGAGGCGACAAGGATGCTCTTGATATGCTTGGTGGGAGTTCATCATCATCAGTATCTTCAACATCATGATACCCCTTGAGTTCCTCCAAGATCTTCGAGGTACTGCTCATACCTGATACAGGCCTATCCTTTGAGATCTGTGCCACTCTAACACGCTCTTTCTGAGAACTTCTGATGCCGACAGAGGCTAAACTGTTAGACCTGGTTTCATCATTCTCAGGACCGATGGCACAATATTCCACTTTGGTATCCCCAGCCACAGTCTGCTGCAAACAAGTTGCTTTTTGTATGACATACTCTGCGTACTCTTCACTGGATCGAGAAATTGTAGGCATGCTCTCCACAGATTCCTTTTTGCATACAATTTTATGGGAAGATGCACTTGAACTTGAAGATCTAAAATGCCTGATGCTCCCCTGGTCTCCATGCATAGGATTCTTCCAGATGTCGTACTCTTTGCAATGATTGCAGCCGTTTCGGCACTGCTGGGACTCATCTAGATGCCTCTGGTTGCATTCTGATACGTACAGTTCTTCGTGTTCACATTGTACACTGGACTCTGGATCTGAACAGCTTTCAGATTTGCCTGTCTGTAGATAATGAGACTCTTCATTTCCAAAAGCAGAGTCATTAACAGCCCCCACCGACTTCTTAATTTCAGTAGACCACTGGAGGGTCTCGTCATTAAGGAGACGGAACCGCACTTTCATCTCCACTGACAGACTCCCATCTTTATTAACAAGAACTCTTTTCTCAATGTCATCATTTATCAGTGTGTCCTGTGCATGTTGGCTAGTACCAACATAACTGGTATGGTCATGAGTCATGTGTGGTCCATTGGGGCATGATTTTTCTGATGACAAGGAAAATCGGGTTGACCTGTTGCTTGAATCTGATCTTGGGTGGATGATACTTTTCTTTGTCTCAAGTCCAAAATTGACTGCTGTTACACCATGCAAAGAAAGAACAACAGAAACTTGAATAAGAATATAGAAAATAAAACGTATATGGGCACTACAATTATGATGGTTCTCAAGCATCTGCATAACTATTCTGATACATTTACAACTGTCATGAATTTATAATAACAAAACTGATTCTAATTACACAGGACTCTACCCTTAATGAGTCATCAATAAAATGTTCTTGTTTAAATTGATTTTAAACAACTTACAGCTACCAACAAAAACTGAGCAATTTTTTCTTAATTTCTGGACTTGAAAGTTTTGGTGACCTACCATTTTTCTTGCTTTCATGGTTTTCACTGCAAATGGAAGACCGTGATCTTGAAGCCAGTCCTGGAAGTTTCTCATCTGAGCTCTTCCTCAGGTTCTCCACCAAAAGCGGATGGAAAGGCTCACGCCCAACACAGACTAACACACTGGGGCACTGCATAAGGCTGTGGATGCTGTCAATCTAAAATAAAAGGATACAATCTATCACTCTGGGCTAGCACAGTGTTCTTGCTATATACCTTTTGCATAGACCCTGCCATAGACAATTTATAGCCGTTGCTGCTTCAGATTTTTATGAAGTGTCATGAAGTCACAATTACATGATTCTGCAAGGGGAATTCAAATTTAAATGATGGATACAGGAAGTGGAGACACGTGAGGACACACATCCATGCATCCACCCGATCCGATACGATGCCTATGGTCTACACGGCCAACGAGATAGGTGGAGGAAAAGGAGAAAATGACAGAGAGGAGAGAAGCGAGAGAAAGGTAGATTTAACTAGCTAACGTTAAGACAGATTTTACAAGCTAAGAACATTCATAATGTGACATATTTCATGGCCAGCTAATTATCAATATTAGTATATTGTGAGGCGCAGTGGTTGGCATTGTTGTCTCACACCTCTAGGACCAGAGTTTGTTATGTGTGGAGTTTGCATGTTCTCCCCATGTCGTCGTGGGGTTTCCCCCCACAGTCCAAAAACATGTCCTCTCATGTGTTATTGTACAGTATGTCAATCAACATGTACTACTGTCCCATCTGATATCCAATGTATTGCTGCATTTTGTATTAACCGTATAAGCACAACGCACCTCAAGAAAGGGTACAATATTCAGTATGCTACTTCATACCATGGTGTGTTCACCATATACGTATAACTATGCACTTCAGAAAATAGACGAGCAATATAAAACTAAGTCCCAAGTATGGCAGAAACCTG